>JBBPQJ010000055.1:0-16780 GCA_038092415.1 Xerocomus tenax
CAATAGAACAACCCATTCAAGGCCATTCACAGCATGAATTGGGAAGAAGCTCAGGCATACTTCCGTGATTACGAAGACACTGAAAAGGTCGTGCCTGAAGGACAAATCTGGGTGTCCAACAGGCTTAGGTAAGAAAAAGGTAATGTTTACTTTGGATACGCACAATTCTTTTGCTGCTCTTGATACATACAATTACGATACTGATCTATCCTTGCCGTTAGAGGAGCCTAAGTTATCTCAGTTTGCCAGGGACGCTACATCCAGGCTTAATTCCTCTATTATACCCAAAGAAGAAAAGACTAATGTGATGAACAAATTCCAGATGAAGGCATATTTTGCAGATCTCTTAATTTAAAGAATGAACTCAACGTCGAGATTCATGTTTCTATCCCAAAGAAGAAGAATTACACTCTCGTTATGGCTCTTCTTGACAGCAGAGCAAATGTCATCTTTATTGATCGGGCTTATGCAGAGAGGCTCCAGTTCCCACTCATAAAACTCGATCGCCCCATTAAAGTATTCAATGTCGATAGAACAAAGAACTCTGCCTGAGATATCACGCATGCAGTAGAGCTGATGCTCAAATTTAAAGGACATTGTGAGAAGATCCTAGCTGAAGTTGCAGACTTAGGACGGGAGCAGATGATATTAGGATATTCTTGGCTCAAAAGGCACAACCCTAACATTAATTGGCACACTGGTGAAGTCATGCTTAAGTGTTGCAGTGAAGAGTGTAGATCACTCCAAGAGAAATTCATCTTTACACGCCTTATTGAAAAGGAAGAGCACAATATCCAATATCAGGTTCTGGAAACCATTAAACATCTAGAAAAAGAAGAAGAAGAAAGGATGATTGCTATAGGACAGACAGTAGACCCTCGATTGAAGGAACTTCTGGATGAAAAATGAACCACTGAATCGTTAGTACCCCCTGAATACCACAATTTCATCTCTGTCTTCAAAGAAAAGGAATCTGAATGATTGCTGACAAGAAAGTCATAGAATCACGCAATTGATCTCAAAGACAGGTTCGTTCCTAAAAAGTGTAGATTGATTCCCCTTTCTTTTGATGAACAAGAAGAAGTTTCTAGTTGGCTTGATGACCAACTCCGCAAGGGCTACATTCGCCCCTCCAAATCACAGCAAACTTCCCCTCTTTGTACCCAAGAAAGACGGAAGAAAATGCATGGTACAAGATTACAGATATCTAAACAAACATGCGATAAGGAATAATTATCTGCTCCTCCTGATTTCCCAATTAGTGGATTGCTTAAAGGGAGCCAAGCTATTTACATATGACCCTCAATCTGAAATGGGAGTACATATAATAAGGTACACATCAAGGAAGGCAATGAATGGAAAGCCACCTTCATCACACATAAAGGAACCTATGAATCCACTGTTATATTCTTTGGACTATGCAATTCTCCTGCCACATTCCAAACTATGATGGATGATTTATTTGAAGATTATTTACCAAAACAGACGACCCTAAGGAATATGAAAAGATCGTCTGGAAAGTACTGCAAAGACTACAAGAAAACGATCTTCTTGCCAAGCCAGAGAAGTGTCACTTCCATATTAAAGAGGTTGAATATCTAGGAATGGTAGTCAGTGTTGATGGAATCAAGATGGATTAAAAGAAGGTCTTGGCTATACTTGATTAGCCAGCTCTCATGAACGTCAAAGGAGTTAGAAGTTTCCTCAGCCTCGCTAATTTCTACCAAAGGTTCATTAAAGATTACATGCAAGTCACATGACTCCTGATTGACCTTTTAAAGAAAGAACAACCCTTTACTTGAAAGGAGGAACAACAGATGGCATTTGACATGCTTAAAGAAAAGTTTACAACAGCACCAATCTTGGCTTATCCCAATATAGATTGCAAGTTCTGGTTAGAAACCAATGCATCAGATTTTGCTACAGGAGCAATCCTTTCCATCCTTAAAGAAGATAAATGGCACCCCATAGCATTCTCCTCTCATAGCATGAGTTTACAAGAACGAAATTATCCAATCACAGACAAAGAAATATTGAGCATTATCAGAGCGTTGGAAATATGGAGACATTACCTTGAAGAGGCCAGAGATCAATTTGAAATCTGGAATGACCATGCTAATTTGCAATATTTCATGAAAGCTGAAGATCTTAACCATCGGCAAGCCCGATGGGTGCAATATTTAACAAGATTCAACTATCTCTTTGTTTACAAAGCAGGATCTTCTAATGTCAAAGCAGACGCACTTTCAAGGAGAGAAAATCATGCTGTTGGCATAGAAGAAGATAATAAAGGAATCACTATGATTTCCCCAGAGAGGATACAAACTGTGACCATGGTTATAATCCAAGATGAAGGGGGTATATTACGTTCAAATATCTTTGAGAGACTGATGAAGCTTAAGGAAAGTGACATCATCAAGTTATGTAAAGAAAAGAAGATCTGTGAGGAACGCGATGGATTTCTCTATGACGAAAAAGGAAGAATGTTCGTACTGGACATTATAAAACAAGAGGATGAAGATTGAAGATTAGAAGTTCTAAAGTTATGCCACAATTCTCCTGTTGCCGGTCACCCCGGTTATGAAAAGACCATTGATTTGGTCACACAAACCTACTGGTGGCCTGGAGCCATTACTTATGTCAAAAATTACATTTTCTGATGTGATAGATGCACTCGGATGAAAGGGTCAAATCAGGCTATGCCTGGTTTGCTAAATCCACTTCAAATTCCCAATGGACCATGGGTCGATGTATCTATCGACTTTGTCACAGATCTTCCATCTTCAGCAGGACATGATTCAGTGCTCGTCATTGTTGATCAATTTTCTAAGGAGGTAGTCTTCGCACCATGTGTCAAGACGACCTTAGCCCTAAACACAGCAAGCTTTATTTACATCATGTATGGAAAAATCACAGATTGCCCTGATCTATTGTATCAGATCGCAGTCCTCAATTCACAAGCCAAGTCATGCAAGATATATGCAAGCACTTGGGAATCATGCAAATATTAAGTACCACATATCATCCTCAGACAGATGGCCAGACGGAAAGGATGATCAGAGATCTCCAACAATATTTAAGATTATTTTGTTCTGAAAAGCAGTACGAATTGTCCAATTGGTTGCCACTTGCTCAATTCTCTTATAATTCAAAGAAGCAACACAGAAAAAACCTTTTGAAGTCACGTGCTCCTATCTATCAAGAATGGGATTTGAGCAATGCATCTCTAAGGCACCAGCTGCCTCTGGATTTACAGATGCTATGGACACAACTTTGAAAGAGGCGAAAGCAAACATCTTGGTATTCCAAGAGAGAATGAAACTCCAAGTGGACAAATGTAGATGAGAAGCTCCTTCCTATATGGTCGGAGATAAAGTTTGGTTATCTACAGATAATTTAAGGTTACCACATGCTTTATGGAAGCTAACAGAATGATGGCTTGGACCTTACAAGATCACAGAACTTGTCAGCCCAAACGCAGTGCGTTTGAGACTCCCACATTCCATGAGAATTCACAATGTCATGTATATCTCACATGTCAAACTATATAAGGAAAGACTACCTGGTCAACCAGTTGTTGCACCAGGTCCTGTCCAAGTCACCAAAGATCATGTTGTCTTGTACGAAGTTGATTATATTGACAACTCACAATGCGAAGGAAAATGTTTTGAATATCTCATCCATTGGAAGGGATATGATGAGACAGATTGTATATGGGAACCTGAAGGTAATCTCCTTCCCATGGCTTGAGAGGCCATAGCCGGTTTCCACTCCTCTACTCCAGGAGCCCCTAGGAAGCTTCGACTCTCACATTCAATGTTTATAACATTATTCAAACCCTATGTAAACAGCACTATCACTGACTGCAGGTTCAGTACTCCCTTTGATTGCCTGGAAGTCGATCCATAGGAGGGAGGTAGTGTTACAATGCTATCTTTTTGTCCCTATGCTTTCCTCTTATCTTATCTTATCAGATAAGGTCATCTAGGAAATATCAAGGTTATAGCCAGATTAGATCGTAAGTACTAACCTTGGTCTGGAATATCCTAGACCCTTTCTCTGATGACATCATTGATGATGTCATGCCTCATGTCACACACATATTCTCCTCACCAATCACATATGTTTGCCTTATGTCATTATGTGACATCCTTTTTCCTCATGCCTTTCATTTCCATGCTGTGCACCTCATGCATTTCTCATGTATCACATGTGTACACCTCATGTATGCAGTCCTATGTCAATGCCCTAGGCCCTGTGGGTTTAACGTACGAACCATTATAGAATGTATCAGTAGATTCAGTACATACAGTAGAACTAGTATATACATAAGCCAAGGGCCCAGCTGGAGACGTCTTCCAGTCTGGTTCTTTTGGGAGTTCTTCCTCTCTTTCTAGTGTAACCTGATAAAGATCCAAGTGGTCTAGGGTTGTTTCATCTGGAGCCCCTAGGAAGCTGCAGCTCTCTCATTCAACATTCATAATGTTATTCAAGCCTTATGAAAACAGCACTATTACCATCAAAGAGGGGGTAGTATTATGATGTTATCTTTTTGCCCATATACTTTCCCTTTTTAACTTAACTTATCTTATTGGATATGTCATCTAGGAAACATCAAGGTTATCGCCAGATTGGATTATAAGTACTAATTTTGGTCTGAAATATCCTAGACCCTTCTCTGATGACATCATTGATGATTTGATGCCTCATGTTATCCATATGTTTTCCTCACACATCATGTATGTTCACCTCATGTTACTGTACAACATTCCTTTCCCTCATGCCTTTCATTTCCATGCTATGTATCTTATGTATTCTATAAGTATTATATGTAACCTCATGTATGCAGTCCTATAGCAGTGCCCTACGTCTTGTGGGTTTAGAGTATAAACTATTATAGAAGGTATGTATTGGTAGATTTGGTACAAACATGTACATACACATAGACTAGTAGATAAGCCAAGGGCCTAGCTAGAGATGTCCTCCAGTCTGGTTCTCCTTGAAGTTCTACCTCTAGGTCAGATCATTCTTTTCCAAGTCTAACCAGTCTAGTGCAACCTGACAAGATCCTAGTAGTCTGAGGTCCTTCTACCTTTCCTTTTATCTTATTTTATCTTATCAAATAAGATCATTTAGGAACATCGAGGTTACAATCAGATTGGATCATAATTGCTAACCATGATCCAGAACATACTAGGCCCTTCATTATGACATCATTAATGATGTTATCCTTACATATCATATATGCTTTTCTCATGTTACTGTGTGATATCCCTTGTCCTCATGTCATTAATCTCTATACTATGAACCGCATGTATACCTCATGTATGTATCCGATTAAATTATCATGCTGAGATTAACAAACAAGCTATAATCATTTGGAACAAACATGGCCTGAAAGTGTTGTGGACACATGCCCTTTCACAGAAATAAGAGATCAGAGATCTAATTTTAGAGAACCTGTGGAACAAAGATGATCTAATTGTGTTCCACAACCAAGGTTCATACCTGATAATGCTTATAGTAATCGACCACCACCAGAAATTGAGAGATGTTTCTAAAAATCAACAACTCATCAAAGGGAGATGAGTTTATGCCATTCATCTTACAAATCATGTAAAAGCTCACTTTATTGTGAAAGACTTTACATAGATATCTGGAATAGATTATGAAGAAACCTTTTCATCTGTTGCAAGGTTTGAAACTGTTCATCTCATACTAGCACTAGCTGTTCTTCATGATTAGGAGATTGAAGTACTAGATGTTAAAATTGCCTTCTTATTTGGTGAACTAGACAAAGAAATCTACATGGTTCAACCTGAAGGTTTCATAGTTAAAGGCCTGGAATCTAAGATCTGTTGACTCAAGAAAGCCATTTATGGTTTGAAGCAAGCTGCTCTTCAATAGAACAAGCTTCTTCACAAATCCCTTGTTGATTTCAGTTTCAAGAGATGTATTTCTGATTCTGGAGTTTATGTTAAATTTGTTGGCAAGGATATTATTATTCTTATCATTTATGTTGACAATGCTATATTCCTGGGAAGTAACAGAGCTCTAGTCCTCACTCACAAGAAAAAGTTTATGAAGAAATAGGAATCCTATGATCTAGGAAAAGCCAAAGAATATCTTAGCATGTGTATCACAAGAGATTGAAAGAAAATATCTTTGACCCTTGATCAATCAAAATATTAACAAAGTTGTTAAGCAATTTGGTCAAGAGAACTGGAAGGAAACTCTTGTTCCTTTACCAATAGGATATATTCCTCATCCCAAAGTTGGAGATGTTAACGCTAATCTTTGAAAACATTATCAATCTATGATTGGATCCTTACTTTACATAATGCTTGGAACCAGACCAGATCTTACTTACTCTGTAATCAAGATGTCTCAATATTCTTTCAATCCATTGGAAGAACATTTGCAGAAGGCAATTCAAATAATTTGCTATTTATCTCATTCACAATCACTCTGCATTACATATATGTACATCTACTGGAAACCATTCTGGTTTAATTGCCTATTCAGACATGGACTAGGCAGGAGATGTAGAGACATCAAGATCTACAACTGGTTATTGGCAAACGGGATTGTTTCTTGGTTATCAAGAAGACAACAAAGAGTTAGACTCTCTTCTACTGAAGTTGAGTAATGTGGAATGATAGAATGTGCTAAACAGATCCAATGGATCACAAATCTCTTTAATGAGATGGAATTTCCTCTATATCATGTACTATTGTGCATAGACAATCAAGGTACAATATTTCTTGCATCTAATCCAGCACAAGAAGGACAAAAAATATGTTTGAATTCCACAAATATCCATCTCCAAGTGAGTATTTCCACTTGGTTCATATTCCTTTGTTCCTTCACTATTTGGAGTACCTTGTATTCTGGAATGTTTCTCCTAGCATGGGTATGATTTGTTGTAATCGGATAGGCAAAATGTTTCCTGACAACAGTGTCATAGTACATTCTCCAGATCTTGTCCCTTTGTTCCTGGAAGATCTCCATAGATATAAAAGTCATTCCATGAAGTACTTCTTTCATTGTCATAAGAATAGGTGGATAGAAATTTGGAATTCCTTTCTCAAACTGTTTAGAGTTTCGGTAGTACTGTAGTCATCGTTATCCATACAAAAGATCTCCCATCCAAGATCATGGACAAGGTAGTTGGGAGTATCATGATAATATCTGATAGGTTAGGCCCATCTCATGGCTCCTGTCCATTCATGAAATTGTTCTTCCCAGTAAAGAGTCCCTGAGAGTGTTGTCATTACATCTTTCTTAAATTTGGAGGTATCAATCCCTAGCATGCATAGATCAACCTCAAAAAGAGTCATGTTCTGATAAGTATGAGTTAAATCTAGTATCCCATCCTTCATAATAGTTCCTACAACTGGAAGAGTTTCCACATTATAAAGGAACCTAGGTATATTCATTGCCAAGATTGGCTCAAGTCTACTGTCTTGGTATTCTAGATCTATGATGATATCGATGGCAGTTATGCCTTTCTATATGTGGTTTGTTGGGATAGGATTGGGAATGCGAAATGAAATTAGACAATTGAAAGCTATATCTGGGACAAGTTAGGGAAAATGGATAATTGGTGGTCAAAATGGTGGAGGATCTATCATGAGAATGTCTTCCTCTGCTAGCAGCAGAGGTAATGGTGTTGGAGCAACCAAGATTGGACTAGAAAGATTCAGAAGAGGAATATTATTGGGATTTCTTATATCGCTTGTATCTTCGAGATAGATTTACTCAAGTTCCTACAACTGATGATTGGTCTGCTCCATAGCTTGATCTTTCTGAGTGGCCAGATCTCTGTGTCTGGGAAGGTAAGACTTGTCTAGGGGCAATTGACAATATATAAAGTGGTCCAACAACAATATATTCAAGATGTTTAGCCATGTTAGAGAGGGACTCAATGATGACATCATTGATGAATTGTTCTGTGGTTCTTTCTTGTAGAAGATGTTCTTCTAGAATAGCCTTTTCTACCTCAAATGGGGCCCTGGCCTAAGAATTGGGTTTGGGAAAATAGGATGAGGAGAAGAACCTGAAGTAGAGAGATGGGTTGATGCAGTCTAATATGAATTATTGGATGTAGGAGAGGCTGTGGATTCTGAATAGGAGGATGGAGATTCAACGAGTACTCCTGTAGTTGTCCTGCGACTATGCTGAGGGACACGAAGATGATCTTGGTCAGATTGTGGAGATCGACTAACAGGAGGAGGTGAACCAAAGATCTTAGTCTCAGCAGTTTGTACAATCAGCTAGTCCTCATCTCAAGATCTTTCTTCTTCACTAGAGCCTGATGTCACTGCATATAAAGAGGATCTTTGAGAAGGAGGAATAGGAGAGTGAGAGGATGTGTAGTAGGGCTGTGGTTGTCTGTGATGACAAAACATTAGGTAAACTCTTAGTGGTTAAGCTAGTGATAAGTCATCATCGACTGTATAATCTACTGTAGATGACTATACTGACTGTGCACAACTGTGTATTACTACACATTGACTGTGTAACTATGCAATGCTCTATGTTCAGCATGAACTCTGACACTTTAGAGTTCAAACTCCTCTTTATCTTATCATATAAATACTGTATATCATGTATGTAATGATTAGATTAAGCAGTTCAGATAATCTCTTTCATCTTATCTTCACTCTCACATCTGAATCTACAAATCAAGTACTCTTTACCAAGTTATCTGCTAGTGGAGTGAGTATCACACTCTGCATCATCCCTATCGCTGTACTGCATATCAATCAGAATTTACTACACTTCTGTTATATGATTGTCCAGACACTTTAATAGCTCTGGGTAGTATTGAACCAGGTTTGGATTAAAAGATCTAAACCAAGAGCAGTGATGATATGAGCAGGATAGTCTAGATAGTAAGAATCTGGTTCTAATGATAGATAATTTCAAGATAGATGTGAAGGGATGCCAAGACAATTGATACATCAAGGACTAAGGTACACTTACTATAGTTATGTCCTCTATCTCAATGGATAAATTTGAAACAACCCTAGACCACTTGGATCTTTATCAGGTTGCACTAGAAAGCTTGGACTTGGAAGTGGACTAGTCTAGAGGAAGAACTCCAAGGAGAACCAGACTGGAGGATGTCTCCAACTAGGCCCTTGGCTTACTGTATATATACTATTCTATATGTATGTACATGTTTGTACCGAATCTATTGATATGTTCTATAATAGTCTGTACACTAAACTTACAGGACATAGGTCATTGTCATACATAGGACTGTGTTCATGAGGTGTATACATATGATGTGTGAGGATTGCATAAGGCACTCAGCATGGAAATGAGAAACATGAGGAAAAGGTATGTTGCACAGTGATGTGAGGTGAACATATGTTATAGGTGAGGAAAACATACAGATAATGTGAGGCATGACATCATCAATGATGTCATCAGGGGAAAAGTCTAGGATGTTCCAGACCAAGGTTAGCAATTACGATCTAATCTGGCTATAACCTTGATATTTCCTAGATGACCTTATCTGATAAGATAAGATAAGAGGAAAGCATAGGGGCAAAAAGATAGCATTATAACAAAATTAGAGTTGTCAGAGAGACAAGCTGTAATGATCTGTTGGTCAGTGATTGATCTAGTAGTAAAGATCAAAACAGGTTCATTAACACCAGCTCCTCTCATCATCAGATAAGTGGGTGTAATCTGATGATTACTACCAATGTTTCCATCAGCCTGTACAAGAATGTGTAATACACACAGTTGTAACACATAGAAGATTAATTAACATCAGTCTTCCTATTTCTAGAACTTGTTGTTCTGTAAGAGTCTGCTAGTGCCTAGTGTCAAGTAGACATTGAGTATATCAAATGACAGTAGTCTTTGTCCACCGAACTAGACAGGGCTCATAACCTAACAGAAGTGTAGTAACTTCCGCTTGGTGTATAGTATAGTAATAGAGATGATGCAGAGTATGAGACTCACTTCACTAGCAGATATATAACTGAGTAAAGAGTACTTGAGTTTGTAGTCTTGATTGGTAGATTCACATGTGAGAGTGAATATTAGATGAAAGAGATTATCTAAACCACTTAATCTAATTATTACATATATGATGTATTTTATGATAAGATAAAGTGGAGTTTGAACTCTGAATTGTCAGAGTTCATGCTATTGCATAGTTGCATAGTCATCCATAGTCAATATAGTCATCCATAGTAGATTGCACAGTCAATGATATAATCCACAACCACAGATGAAGATTTGATTGTACTTGTGACCTGCTTTGTCATCTGTATGACTTACAATCGTGTAACTGTCAATCACTAATGTAATTGACTAATCAAATTAGTTTTGGCCAACTGTTGACTGATCATTAGCTTAACTCTACTAGGAGTTTACATAATGTTTCATTAGTGACAGCATAGCCCAGTATTGTTGGAAATAGTAGTTTTGACCACTGCCAATGGCTCTAGTAGTTCCAAAGGTTTCCAACCTTTCTAGTACTTCTAGTACTTATCAGTCAAATACCTTTATGGTAATATGATTCAGTACGACTCTTTTAGTTGAGTTGAGTCATTGTGACTAGACACTGCTCATATTGTGCCATTAGCTGAAAACCATATCACATCTCATTGGTTGTAGACATGCTTTTCCTATTGGATAAAGTTGATGTACATGTTTATTCTATTAAATAGATACAAACAATCCTGTCTTATATTATAATGCTATCTTTTTGCCCCTATACTTTCCCTTTTGAAACTATCTTATCTTATTGGATAAGGTCATTTAGGAAACATCAAGGTTACATATAGCCAGATTGGATCATAAACGCTAATCTTGGCCCAGAACGTCCTAGACATTTCTCTGATGACATCATCAATGATGTAATGCCTTATGTTATCCATATGTTTTCCTCACACATCACACATGTTCACCTCATGTCACTGTATAATAACCCTTTCCCTCATGTCTTTCATTTCCATGCTGTGTATCTTATGTATTCTATATGTATCATATGTATACACCTCATGTACGTAGCCCTATGACAATGCTTTATGCACTGTAGGTTTAGCGTATGGACTATTATAGATATATCAATAGATTTAGTACAAACATGTATATATAAGTAGATTTAGTATATAAGCCAAGGGCATAGCTGGAGACATCCTCCAGTCTGGTTCTCCTTGGAGTTCTATGTACCTCTAGGCCAGATCCTTCCCTGTCTAAGCAGTCTAGTGTAACCTGACAAGATCCTAGTGGTCTAGGATTGTTTCATACTGTATATAAGAGGAGATCCTTACTACACTCTCCACCTAATGAATTATCATCAGTTCATTCCTTCTGCTTACTACTAAACAAAACCACTTGACTATCTGTCAATATTCATCTCCAAGTGAGTATTCCCACTCAGTTCATATTCTTTTGTCTCTTTACCATTTGGAGTACTTTGTATTCCAAAAAGCATATGATAAATATGTGTGATGCTGTAAATCTATGGTCCTTGGCTAGTGGAAGTGACATTTTACTGATGATCCTTGACATCAGTCTATGTAACTCAGTCATTTGTCAGAAAAAGTATTTGCTTATTGTAATCAGGTACACTTGCAATGCCATTGAAATAATGATTCAGATAAGATCAAAATATTTATGTAATTGAAATATTACCATATTGGCATTGCAATCACAGAGGTGCTTCATGATATTACTCCAGTTCGTTGATTCCTCACCTCAAGGTTTCCTTCTCCTTCAACCTCAGTATACTTCATCAGTTATAGCATATGCTTCCAGACCAATCAAAGCTGGTCCCGTGTGATGTATGCAGTAAATAGTTCAATCCATCTGGCCTTGGCCACTATCAAAAGTTGTGCATTAAAAAAAAAACAGAACCTTCAAGAGGATCTCACACTCCTTGAAAAACTCTAAAATAGTGAGTGTCCCACTATTAACCATTCATAATGCTCTCTAATCTTAAAATGCTTGTAAAATTTTGATAATAGCTCTAAATATGAGGAAAATAGACTGTTCTAATGTTGGTCACTCAAGGATGTTATCAAATGGTCCAACATGCTTGAGAGGTGGAAATTGCAGATCTGAAAGAAGCTATACTGTCAGCAGAGTTTATGAGGTATGGACATGAGTCATCTCATCAATCTTCATAAATCATCATCTAACTAATGTTTCCTCAATATAAACAGAATGCCTTCAATATTGTATCATGTGTAGATTCATACATGAGAATATGCTTTGATCATCTTCATGCCAATGTTGAGGTCATGTTTGTATGACTTAACTTCACATTGCCAGCGTCTTGTTTTTGCTAGTCACAGTGTTCTCACAAGGGAAGCAGATATGATTGGCTACCTCCTCCTATAGTGTATTTGTGTCTATATTGTATTTGACATGTATGCTGCACTTGAGGTTCACACTTTGGATACAATCACAAGTGGTCAGGATGCTCTTAATATGTTTTCAACACTACTTAACATATGTTGAGTACAGACTATTCTTTGAATGGATATTTACTAAATGATTTCTATATTCAGAAGATGAAAGACAGAGAGAAAGACTGCATGAATTAGGAGTTTCCAAAGAACTACACCTACACTCATGTCATCGATGATATCCTTGCCAAAGGTACAACCCACATTTACAAGACAAAGCTGAATGAGAAAATGCATAGACCCCTAAAGGAAAGTTATCAGCAATGGATGAACTTCAAGAATGTTACTGAACAGATATGTGTGTAAATTCTCTTTTGTTCCTTTGTATTCATCATGCATTGATGTAGATTCTCTGCATTGATCATGACCAACTTGCATCACAATATATACAATGCAAAGTTGAAGAATATGATGATTATATCTGGTGTAACCAGAGTGACTCTAAGAAAGTGGAACAGTTCAAATTTGGCCGACACCATATCTGGACTTCCCATTGATAAGGAACTCCATGTAAAGGTTGGGTCTCATCTGTGTCCTCAATTGTTTGAAGCCATCAAAGTGAAGCATAGCAACAACTCTTTGTTTTTAAGGTTTCATTTCAAACTCTATCATTTTCTCAATTATATGCTATTTGAAAGGATTCTTCTTCAATAACATAACCTGCAGAACATTCAGCTCAATGCCCAAGATCCGGTAGGCATTTGTATTACCATGCTGTCATCTCCTTCCAATTTTATGTATGACTGATATACAGGTGGTGGAATATCGCTATCTCAAAGTCACCTATAAATCTATGGTTGACTGGTGTGAAAAAACAGATCATTTATATTGCAACCCAGACTTTCATGGTGCACCTCAGTATGATTGTGTCATCATCAATTCAGAGAATTGTCATATTTTTGGCCGACTTCTCCTTGAAACAACCCTAGACCACTTGGATCTTATCAGGTTGCACTAGAAAGCTTGGACTTAGGAAGTGGACTGGTCTAGAGGAAGAACTCCAAGGAGCACCAGACTGGAGGACATCTCCAGCTGTGCCCTTGGCTTATATACTAGTTCTATTGTATGTACATGTTTGTATCAGATCTACTGATACATTCTACAATAGTCCGTACCCTAAACTCATAGAGTCTAGGGCATTGCCATAGGGCTACATACATGAGGTGCACAGTACAGATATGAAAGACATGAGGAGAAGATATGTTGCACAGTGATGTGAGGTGAACATGTGTTATAGGTGAGGAAAACATACAGATAATGTGAGGCATGACATCATCAATGATGTCAACAGGGGAAGGGTCTAGGATGTTCCAGACCAAGGTTAGCACTTATAATCTAATCTGGCTATAACCTTGATATTTCCTAGATGACCTTATCCAATAAGATAAGATAAAGGAAAGCATAGGGGCAAAAAGATAGCATCATAACAGACGTACTCTTTGTCTGTTGGTTTGGGCATACTAATCTGACAGAATCTTCTATTTTTCGCTCTTGCCATCTCTCTCATATTGGATTCCTACCCAACAACGACATCGACACATTTGGATTCTTAGATCCTGACAGAGTGATCTGAGGGGCTTACCTCAATCTAAACTTCTCGCAGGGTCAGAGAAGTGAGCTACTCAATAGTCACTCAATCGCACAACAAGAAGCTGAGAGTGATGATGACTGGGCTTCATTTGATATGAATATGGAAGTATATGATCTCAATCTACTAATGTAACTAATGAGATAATACCCATATATTTAGCTTTGTAGATTGTGACATGTTCATGTGATATCATGGTGGCAGAGTTAGGCATATGATTATACAACATTGGAATGAGTTTCTTCAATCAGATGGTAGTACTTTGGAGAGAGAAGCAAGTGGAGTTGATGATATGGAGGTTCTGAGGACAAAGAGCATGGGCTTGAATTGGGTGAGGGAGATGGAGATGAGGAAATTGAAGGTGAGGGTGATGAAGAAGACGAAAGAGATGGGAAAGAAGGAGATGAGAGGGATAGTGGAGGAGCTGAGGAAGATGGTACAGAGGATTCAGATTCAAATTTGGATGACAATATTATATATGAACTTGAGGGGTACAACACTTTGTAATGAAGCATTCCTGAGTTGAAAATGTATTCTTACATCTGGCCAATGAAAGTTTGAACATTCATAACTCAGGGCTTCTTTGCATGTCAAATATATTCAGCTATTGACACACATAGAATTGTAAGAGAGTATATATATGGCTATCATAGGAGGGATGATATCGTCAGAAGACAATTGTATGCTTGAACGCACGAGACGAGTACAACTGACGTCATAGCATTATTGCGTTGGCAAGGGGGCCACAACTCACTATTATCTTATTGGGCCCAGCGGAGTTTGACAAATTTATGATACATAAGCTATGAAATAGGGGAGTTTGATTGTCAAATTGGACAATGAGAGAGGGTACTCAGGACAAGCAAAAAATTATGTAATAAACCTTGCATATAGCTTAGATGACTGCTTGTGACCATAAAATATAGTCTATTACCACAGATATGAATAGACTTGTTGGCGAATGGGTCCAGATGAGGCAAAGACAAGTGCTGACAAAGTCAAAATAAACTGACGAAGCTTGGAGAGATTGATGAGGCTGAGGAAAATGACAAAGCTAAGGGGGATAGACAAAGCAGGCAAGAGACAACGAGAACAGTTGACAAAGTTTAGAGAGTTGATAAGGACAAGAATGAGCGATCAAGAGCAAGTGATCCATATCAAAGGTAAGATGAGATTCCCAATCTCTGATACATTATTTTATAGTCTGGGCATTCCCTGGACTTAGTAACAAAAGTGATCTAAATGCAAGAAGGACAGAACTAAGGAAAAGAAGTTCAATGAGTTGAAATGAGAATCAATAAAACTAAATTAGACTTTAATGAAGTGATGCGATATCACAAAAAGGTAAATGAAGTAGAAAGTACCTGAAGATTGATGAACAAAAATAGATCCGCTGATGCTCCTTGATGGATACACCATAGAATGGGAACAGGAACGGTTCAATGAAGATAAGAGAAGTCAAGAGGAGAAAGGATTAATAGAATTGATATGATATCACAAAAAGGGACGATTGAAGAATGTAAGTAGTTGAATGAATGGAAGAAGGTATGAGTCCATTAATGTCCATGGACGGATGTACCAACGGACTAACAACAGATGATTGTGAAAGACAGTACTCACCACGGATGGACTTGGGACGCCATGGGACACAATGGATGCTTGAGTTCAATGGACGAAGAAACAATGTTCAACCTGTAAATGATGTTCTACAACCGTAGAGGGCATATACTCTCTACACTGTGCCATCTATTATCCTTGTTTGCTTGAGAGATCTAGACGTCTCTCGAGTGGTGGTACATCCTATGGGAGCAAAGCTACGATGTTGAGGAAATGAGAGTGAAGCAAAGAAGTCAGAGCACTAATCCAGCTCAAGTTCAGCAATAGAAGTATCTCCCCAAGAGTAGGGCCCTGCATGTGATGGATAGGTGGGGATTTGATTGCATAGCCTGAGGTTGATAGCACTATCATGGACTGACATATTAGTAGAGTGAGACCGAGCAGAGATCATACATAGCTTATTGGAGCTATTCACCAACTCAAGGGTGAGGGAAATCACAATATGAAGATTGACAAAAGCAGATGCTAGGAATGAAACAAAACTGAGTACAACAATGAAGATAAAGGAATCATTGTGAATATAGATCATGGTTGATTCTTGACTGATGCTTGATGAGCAAGCATAGGATTTCCAGCAGGCTGAAGACCATAGTTTGTCGTCAATGGAAAGGTGTAAGATAGGACGACTTTTTTGAACAAGTGTCTTTCTGGCAGGGGCGATTTCACCACTAGATCTTACTTATGATGACCAGCATCTTGGTGCATTTTCTACATCCAGAGTAACATATCAGTGTCAATTGTGTTGATTATCAGAAAATTGTCCAGTTGCATGCAGGCCATGACAATAGCAACACCACAGACAATAGATCATACAGAGAAGATTTTGGATGATAAATGAGGCCTTGCACATAGTTGGAAGGAGTTGAGATGCTTGTCATTGCATGACCATGATCTAGTTGGAGCATCAAATGGATGTACCAAAATGAACATGACATTCTTGACCACAAAACATATAAAGATAAGGAGTGTTACAACACTATCTTTTTGCCCCCATGCTTTCCCTTATCTTATCTCATCGGATAAGGTCATCTAGGAAATATCAAGGTTATAGCCAGATTAGATTATAAGTGCTAACCTTGGTCTGGAACATCCTAGACCCTTCCCCTGTTGACATCATTGATGATGTCATGCCTCA
>JBBPQJ010000056.1:0-16406 GCA_038092415.1 Xerocomus tenax
TCAGTTTCTGGAGCCCCTCATTCACACTGGCGGGTACGGTGTGCGAAACGGATTCAATCTATTCACAAGCGAGACTGTCACTATCCAAGGTGACTTCGTTCGTGATCAAGATGTTTGCAATTTCGATGATGACTATGCCACTGTTGCCATTTTTTCACGACGATTCTATGGTGTATAATGCCTCATCCTTGCAAAAGCCTTTTGTCATCACTCTTCATCATTCTTCAATCCCTTCGCATTGTTTGTACGTTTGCCGTTGCGATCTTCAAAGTTTGCAGGCATGCGTTAAAAAGTGAGTGCAGAGCTACATGCTTTCGCCTTAAGCTTTCATTGTTAATTCTCAAAGGAAGATTGCAGCTGAAATTACTGAGCTGAATGTTGCCATGAAATATGATCCGGTCAACGAAGGTGATGAAGAAACACATACACCTCGTTTCCTGTGCCACTTGACTGTGCTCAAAAAGTTCGTCAACGAGCATTGGGATGCTTGAAGATGAGAGGTGAGATACTGAGATGTGAGGGAGCCTTGTGTACGATTATCTGTAAAAGTGTGGTCTGCTACTTGAATGAACCAAATTTTGTTTGTGCCATGGTCACTGCGCATGTTTTTTTTTTTTTTTTTGGGGGGGAGAGGGGCCGTTTGAGTTCACAACTTTGCTTGGATCCTTTCATTGTGTTTTCTCGCGTCGTGATTTTGTTCTGTCCTCGTTCACATACTGATACTGACTCTCGCATTACATGTATACTATTTCGTTCAGTTTGTATTCCTCTTTGATTTGTTCATTTCCTCTGCTAATCACTTTCCGTCCAACTTCAAATATGCAGATCTTTGATTTCATGTTCTCCATTGCTATCTTCTTCAATTACTGAAGTAGGGTGATGAAGAAAAGAGATCGCATGCATCTCGAATTGGGCTCGATGTCCCCATCTGTCCGTTTTTGTGTCATTTGTGTGATAATGTGTTAGCTTGGCTTCAAGGACAACAAGATCATTTTTGATGAGATCCATTGGAGAGAGGGCTTCTATCTTATTTTTCACTTTGAACACTTTCCGAGCGTCATACACGCTGGAGAATAAAGTCTACTTTTTTTATGAGTTGAGATCTTTCGTATGATGTAAATGGCACATTACAGCTTCGTCCTTTCCTTTTCCCGTCTGCCACTTGATGGCATGTATCACGGTTGTGTAAGTATCGACGGACGCTAAGTCGGAAGAGTCAGTATTAGAACATATTCAATTATCTTTAAAATGTTTCACTTTCGCGTGGCTCAGATAGCCCTGCCAGAAGTTTCAAAGTTTGAATGCGTAAAGTGTTCGAGAGTAGGGCTACGGAAACAGACACTTGTTTTTCTGGCGTCCCATCCCTTTCGAACCATAAAGAAACAATATGTCCTACAATCCACACAATGATGGGTTCGTTGGTTGTAGGATTGCAGAGCATCTTGCTATGGTCGTTCAGTGGGTGATATCTTCCCCATGTCGCAGTTGGGGCGATATTGCAAAGAGAATAAATGTTAGCCACTTTGTTGGCATATTTGCTGAGTACCTCAATACATCTGAATACATTTTTTTTTCCCAACAGGAAGTGCAAATTTTGGGACAGTAGATCAGAGACGTTTTTGTTTCAAAGGTTGTGTAACACACTTTCGCAGACTCTCACAATATTGAGCAACTTGATCTTCGTCGATCAGATTGTTGGTCGGTTTTGGGACAATGGTTTGAATGCAAGTGGCTTTAGCAGATGTTGAAAGGGAAACTTGGGGTTCTCTTTTAGCGCTCTTTTACAACAGTTCCGATTTTCCCTTTTGAATTTCTTTCATCGGAGGTGAGACTTCTGAAAGTCATTACATGAAAATCATTCGTTCACTGTAGCTTGTAAAGTGGCCTCGTACTGTCAGATGTATGTGATGTTCTGACTGTTGCACTCTCATTCTGTTTTTTGTCTGTTTTTCCTTCTTCTTCAGTTCTATGTGTAATTTTAGGTTGTTCTGCATCTGTTTATTTTATTTTATTTTTCTTTTGATGGGCTCACCTTGCTTTCTTTACTGATACTGAAGGTAAATCATCGTGAGTAGCCATGTCTCGTTTGCCCATCGTGAACGTATGATGTGAGCATCATTTAGGGGTTACCTCCTTTTTGTTCTTTTTTTTATAAGGTAGTGCTTGCATAACACAATCTCCTAAACTATGTGTGCTCTTGCTTTACAAGTTATCTGAGCAGTCAGGAAGATTTTTCCCGTCGATAAATGATCAGGATGTACAACGAAACATAAATGAGAGGAGGTTTTCCTATTCCTCCATTGCATTCTTCTCAAACATTTCCACTTCCCCCCTTGCATTATCTGAGCTCTGGTTTTGAAGACACTCAAGACTCCTGAAGGTGTAACCAGTCTGAATGGTTGCTTGCGTTGAATCAGGGATTGATGCAGTGCAATGGTGTCATTTAAGCGAGTTTGATTTACAGTCTCCTTCTGCTCTGCTCCGTTTTGTTTTCCCCATCTGCAAAAAGTGACGAATGTTCAATTTTAAGATTGCGAGAAGGAATTTAAAATGAATACCTTTGTGGTTTCTTCGTTCACAGTAGCTTCCGAAAGTTGAATGACATGATTGAATGTTAAGTCTATTTTGACAGTTCTCTTGTTCGAAGCAGTGCGATGAATAAATAACTCAAATTCGACATCGAGCTCAATGAAATCTCCTTCTGAGAGGACAACTTCAGGAATTTGATAAGTGATGCCAGTTGAATGGTAATGAAGAATAGGAAGCTGGCCTTGTATAGTCCATTCTCCATCTATCGCTTTCATCCATCCTTTGGGATCAGAAGGGAAAAATGTTGATGCAACATCTGTCTTCTGCATTGACTGTTTACTTTGTATTGACAAAGGGAAAAGTAAGTTGCTCACCTTTTCGAACATGTTCCGCTTCAATCTCAACAATCCGTTGTAATCCTTTCCAGCAGCACGCATCTTCAATGTTTGCGACACAAAATCTCACGTCAGATTGAGACCATGTAATTGCGTATCCCATGCCGTTTTACAAGTCCCTCCGCTAATAGTGATTCGTTGGATTGCATTGTGAACGCTCTCACATTTACTATAATTGATTGATCAGTTTGTCCTGAAACAATGAAGTGACAATAAAATGTAGAGTTTATATGCACCCATTCCAGTTTCCGAAATCAGAGAGATAGAATTCTCAAAGAAATCCATGTATATTGCAAGAAATAGTTCAGATTTCTTGAGTAGCCAAGTTCATTGGAGTTTTGTATATGAGACATTTATTGCGAAAATGATTTGAGATAGAGGAATCCTCCACAATCTCAGCAAACTTTACGTATTCTTCCAGATTGTGAGGGAAGACACGAGAGATGAGTCTTTCCAAGTTTGATTTCGCGAATTTCTCAATGTTCTCTTGGAGTGCTTTTGGCCATTTGGAAACACAAGATTGTTGAGTTTCTAAAGACATATAAGCCATCTCCATTTTATTAGTGTCAAAGGTGAGAGGAGAAGTTAAAGAGACTCCTAAACATACCTTTTTCTGGATATATATGTTGGTTACCTGTCATCATCATTGGAAGACGACAGGAGAATGAATTTTTGCGTTGTTTGATGATCAAGTTCTTCTAACTGTTGCATCTCATCTTGTAAGTCTCATTGAAGTCTGGTAAAAATTCGATGAGGAGGAAACCAACGCAAGATTCCGAGGCTTGCTAAGCTTTGTGTGCATGACAACATGACATATGCATTCTGAAACCAGTGTGCACTAGTAAGGTCGATGACAGCTGTTCATAAAGTACTACCTTGAACTTTATAATCTGTAAAAGCCCATGCAGGTACTAAGGGAAGTTGTGTTCTTGTGATTCTGACAGTCTGTGCCCCACATTTTGCTTTGTAAGTAAAATATGTCATTTATGGGAAAATTGGGACAAGGTCTTGATCATCTTCATGGATACCAATATTGCAGTTCAGAACTTTGACAAAAGCACATGTAGCTTCCTTTCCTTCAGTCGTTTGCCGATAAATTACCTCTGTAAGCAATCCCTCACTTCTGTTCACAATCTTGTGTTTCATCGACAAGTTTTCAGTTATCATTACTCGCATTCCTGGTACGAGTGGGAGAAAGCCCAATAGCTCCTTTGTTTCTTTCGATCGAAGAGCACAAATCCGAAGATGGTCATTTCTGTTTAAACGTTGTCTGCCCACTTTGTTGATGGAAATGAAAACATTATATTCTTGGTGTGTCTCTTCTGCAAATCGTTTCGTTCACACTTCATTGAATTGATCACAAAGCCACCGTTCTCCGAAAATGACAAGTGCGTTATATAACATGTGATATTGTTCTGAATGTTCTACTTCTAATCGATCCATCAATCTTGTTTTTAAAATGTCATAGTCTGAAGCAGCATGAGCCTAGGATGCTGTTCCTTCTCCGACATGAAACCGTTGTAGAAAGGCTACGTACAAAAGCAGGATCTTGTAGGGCACGTAGATTTTGCCGTAATATGACGGCATGTGTGAGTGCTCGCCATATACTTGCACCAAAAAGTCCATCCTGACCTCAGTTGTTTCTCTAGTTTGAGCAGTCAAGTGGCGTGTTACGTTGTGTGCATATAATACATAGCCTATCACAAGATGTAATTGGCACATATCCCCTGCATAAATTACTGATACTCCTCCAAACGGTTTATCTTGACAATGTCTATCAAATCCTCTTGCTGTTGAAATTCGTTCGGAAACCTTGCAAAGCAGTTCTGCAGTAATCATTGAAATCTCATCTAGGATCAAGTATTTCACGTTCGCTCAAATGTTTTCTAGTTGTTGTCTGTTATTGTCTGTTATTTTCCAGGAAGGAATGTTAATGTGTGAATGGTATAACCGTCAATAAGAATTGCTGAACATCCTGTAAGTGCACTCAGCAAAAGTTTTTCTGAACATCCACACTGTTGAAAAAATTCAACAATCACTTTAATAACATGACTCTTTCCAGAACCTCCTATTCCTGTAATAAACATCATCAATTGCTCAGTGCTATCTGTTACAAAATGTTGCACTGCGATCTGAAAGGCACGTGATTGTTCTGCATTCTGATGTAAATTGAACTCATCATGAATCAAATCGATGATTTGAAGTTTCTGTTGTAAATTCAGACCTTTAAACTCAATGAAAGAATGCTCAAATTCTTCTGTAATCTGTTGAATATGAACACTAGGCTCCTATTCAATATGGACCTTTTTTCAAGGTTGTTCACATTCTGCCGTTGTGGTTGCTGGGCGCTTCAACAACTTTTCTTTTTCCATTGTCTTCTTGTCTTGTTTTATGTCAGGTAACATACTTTGTTCTTCGATTGTTATACGTCCTTGGAAATCGTTTGAAAGTGTAGCAGTGCTATGTATGTTTAGCTTGGTTGCACACTCTTGCACGATTTGTTCCTCCTCACAAATTGGAAGCCCTGAACATGTCTCAACTATGTTTTGTTCTTTGTTTTCTCCATTTCTTTGGGCAGTGGAATCATCATGAACACATAAGTCCTCGGACAAAAGTGTGATGATATCTTCTTGATCATTGCTTAATAATTCACGAGGAATTGAATCACTAGATCCATTGGATATAACACTTTGCCTCATCTGTTCTGAATGAGAAAAATTAGTATCATGACATTCAGTTTCAATACTCAAGTTTTTGATCAATGCTTGAGTTTGTGGTTTGGGAATTCTTGCTCATTTAAAGCTTCTTTCCATGTCTGCTCATTGAGTTTTAGGTCTTTAAGTTCACGCCAAGGCTTGAATAGTAATAATATTTCACGACTGAATGCTTCATCATTCTTGTTTTTATTCGGAAAATTTTGTCCTAGCAAAACAGGGATTACTGGTTTTGTTCATTTCTTGATTCCATGAGTGTGAATTTGAGGATACTGGGTAGAACTAAATGGTTGCACTCTGGCTCTATTTTTTTCTTCTCCTTCATCCTCTTGCTTTTCACCTAACTTTTGTTTACTTGTCCACTCAGTGAATTCCCACAAATTCATGCTTTCCATGATTGAATTTTTCGGACGATACATGTAATCACAAAAATCACTTGCAAGGTCAAGTTGGTTCATACCGGTTTTCATTGTAAAGTCTTGCGAAGGTTCCATTTCATCTTGCTTCATTTCGTCTTTGTCAGATGTTTCATCATCTGTTTCGTCTGATTCTGAATCCACACACTCTCTGCTATATACTTCTAAAGCCTGTCGAAATTTGTAAAAGTGAAAATTTTGAAAGGTATGACTTGTATAGTGATCACCACCTCCCAACAGGTAACTCATTACTTGTTGGTGAGAAATTTCTTGTTGTGTCATTAGTGAATTTATGCATTTCGTTAACAAGTTCCTTTCTTTGAATTCTTGTGAAGTTGCAGGGTCAGCTTTGAATTTTTCATCATGAGTTTACATTGCTGTTTGCAAAGTTTGAATGCCAGTATGAATTTTAAGGTCGGTCTCCGTAATGTAATCAGTAATGTAATATACGAAAGCCTTTGCAGTGGTTCCCGAACCAATGTATTTAATATCAATGTTGCTTTGAAAAAGAAAGAGAATAACATCATTATAATTGTTTATCCACGGATGTAAGTGGCATAAAAGTATCATCTACATTCAGTTCAGTGTATTTCTGAGTTTCCCTGCTGATATGCATATGACATGTAGCATCTGTCTGAGGTTCTCCTAGTTTCAAGTATTTGAAACAAGTATCATTATAAATATGCCAATTGCACTCTACTGCCAAGCATTTCACAAAGCGTAAAAACTCATTCCGAAATGATGAGCTATCCATCTCAGCCACTCGTGGCTGTCGTTCTATGTGAGGATCTAATTCTATTTCCTGTCTTTCATGGCATTGTACAGCTGTAGAAGGAATATTTTCAAGAGATGTGCCTAGTAATTCACACTGAATTATGTCTTCCAACCATCAAAAGACATCTTGTTTAAAATTTTTGTCCAACAACATTCTGTCATGAAGATCTTGTGGTGATGGATTACCTTCTATCCATACTAACATATGACAATGGAGTGTTCCGCGACCTTGAGCTTCTACTATTCCATAGTAAGCCTGACAATGACCAAATAATCCGTGCTGTTTGCCATAACCTAAAATGGTCGAAATAAAAGTTTAGATTTGAATATCGAATGCTTTCGCTGTGATGTCTGGTCATGCGACTACCATGGCTGCTTGTTCAAATGCACCTTTCTACTCCCAATCCACCTCTATCAACCCAAGCAAATGAGCAAAAATATGAGAAGAATAATCATGTGGATTAAGTGTCAAGAAAAGAGCTGGAGTAGAAAATGATCTAATCAATGACCTCACTTCATTCCTACGACACATCTTGTAACCTGGACTAACACGCACATTTTTCAATAATGTACTAATGTGAGATAAAACCTTACTCACTAGTTTCTCTTCATCAGTTTCCACAGCTAAAAAAGGTTTTTTCTCCCATTTTTCAACTATCGCCGACATGTGCAGCGTGAGAATATCCAGTTGACGTACCAATTCTGCATGTCGAGTTGACCATACAGCAAATGTATTATACAAGCTGACTGACCATTTTTGCATCATGTTCCAGCTCACGAACGGAAATTGTTCATCACATAAAAAAGGAGAATCATATTGATGCAACATACAAGAGACTTGCACCTCAAACGATAAGGCCTCCTCACGTTGACATCCTGGATGATAGAAACCTCCAATTCCCCAAGGATCTAAGTGAGGAAATACGAAAGACAGTAAACCCGGGTAATTATCAGGCAAAAAAGTATTTCCTGTTTGTGTATGAATGAATTGTTTGTGATCCAATGCATGAGCTAAAGCATGAAGCTTCATCTGTTCATGACTACGGGGTGAATGATCACCTTCAGTATATGCGATGTTTTGCATGACGAAATCATTATCAATCTCATTCCATTTTTCAGTGTCTCCAGCTCCATCACTCTTCAAATGATAGAGTTGCATGTCTTGCAAAACACAATCCTCATCATCATATGCACTGCCATTCGCTGTTAAGTTCTGTAAGTTTTGTTTACTAAACTTGACTTCATTCGCAACATACCATTCATTGTTTTCTACAAGGAATTCTATCATTGTCTGCACGCGAGATTTTTGTACCAGTACAGGTTTAAAGTGTTTCAGACTCTCGGCTGTTGGGGGTGAAGAACCTCCAGAAAACGCGACACAAATCATATCCTTAATGTCATTTCCATCTGGTGGTAGAACGGCATACAAGAACATGGCATCTTGTGGGAAGATCACAATATTTCCACGATTAAACCTTTGAGAGCATTGTTTGGAAACATATCCTCCACGAGTGGACTGATGCACATAATGATGGGTAATGGGTAATGACTGTCCCACAAGCACACGAAATCAACAACCGATCAAACAGTGACGATGTCTGGAATGTTAATACCACTTCGTTCAGTAGACGCTCCCTTCCGTAGTACAAAAAATTGGCCAATGAAAACTTGGGTTGCCTGAGCTGGTCAGCAAATAACAATGACTGACAACAGGAACAAATCTGTAGACTTCCATTTCCGAACGGATCACGCATCCCTTTCACACATAAGATCGCGTTTTCGTATTTCCATCAATTGTAGGTTAGAGGCAAAACATGTTCTGGTAAACAATCATTCGTCAACAATGAAAAATCTATCCTCGAAGGTTCAACATCCATAATTTGAAAGCGAGGTACGAGCCACGCACAAACAGCACAAACGGCCATCAGTTTGGTCTCCCATTCTATTTTTTCTTGTTATTCCCGTATGATCTGTTCTTTTTCTTCCCAAGAACAGAAGTAGGGAAATGGCAGTTCAGAATTAAGCGCGATTTGGCTATCGTCTCCTGCTTCTCATTCGTCATCGTCCCTTTCATGAGTTGTCATGTGTGCCTTCGGCAGTTCTTGAGCGTTCAAGCAGTCATACCATCAAGTTATGACGTGAACAAGAAAACATTCAGAACACATACTCTCGCCGTATGCATTGGCATGAGCAATGTAAATCCAACTTTTCAAAAAGAATTGCTCTGTGATCGTTTAAATGTACTTGAACACCATGATGTTGGCAAAGGAGGCACAGTTGAAGGCAGTGAGAAACTGAAACTGGGTTATGAACATACTTATGTCGTCAATTTGAACGACCATGAAAACTCCTTGAGGAAACATTTTCTGTTGCGCAATAGGCATTGAGTTACTGCCTAAAAACTCGAAATCTCTGCGTAACTCAGTAAACATTACAGCATCACCCACATTGGATGCAAAGCCTTGTAAGTGTTCAAAGACAAGTCGTTTGAAACCTAGGAGGCAAGTTAACAGCTAACTAGCTAGGACACGCTGCAAGCAACATACATTTTTCTGTCATTTACCGCTTGAAAGCAAATATCAAAAGAGGAAGAATCAAGGAAATATGTACTAAAGTATAAGCAAAGAGCGAACGAAGACTTCCTAAGGCTTCTGAACATTGTCAGACTGGTGTACATGCAACTTCCCATGTTTCCGTGAAGCGCGTAAAGCTTCTGGCCATGCAAAAAACCTGGACCTCTAAAAGGTCCAGGAATTAGTCAGTCACACATAAAGTTCAACACAGCATTACCATAAAGGTAACATGACTAATATGATTTGACATAAGTCATTGTGACTAGACACTGCTCATATTGTGCTATTGGCTGATAACCATATCACATCCCATTGGCTGTAGATATGGGGGACTTTATGTAGCTATTTAAATAGAGCTACTTTTCCCATTGGATAAAGTTGATGTACACATTTATTTTACCAAATAGATACAAACAGCTATGTACTGTAAGGAGAGACACTTACTGCTCTCTTCTTCTAACGAATTATCACCTGTTTGTTCTTCCTGCTTACTACTAAGTAAGACCACTTGACTATCAGTTACCATTCATCTCCAAGTGAGTATTCCCACTTGGTTCATATTCCTTTGTCCCTTCACCATTTGGAGTACTTTGTATTCCAAAAGGCTATGAGCCCTGCTTAGACATGTGGAGTTCATCTTTGATATCATCATGTCTCCCACTCACGCAATGAACATTGGTGGTTGCTGGACCTAGTGCACATCATAATGATGCTTGCCCATCTGTATCAATGGATGGAAACTGCAGCTCAAGTAGAGTTGTTATGGATGTTGACACTCTTTACCTGGAATGAAGGCCATGCCATCATCCAGAGAAACAATAGGAATGCAGTCTTTATGACACATTTTCTATCCACTACCTATAGATACAAACTGACGATCATTGTGGTTACCTCACCCAGGACTCAAAACCCACTTCTGTCAGTAAGTGATCCATCCTCAACTCTTCTACCTCCACTTGTTGAAACTCCTTCGATGTCCACCTCGAGATAGTTCACCTCAAGTACCATCTTGAGAGAGTTTACCCAGGTACCAGTACGTACCTGAGACTGTATCACAAGCCATCACTCATACACAACTTGTTGGTCTGGGAGTTCCTTTTGAATTCTCTTGTGTCATCTGCCAAGAAACTATCAAAAGAGGCGAAGTCTACGCTCATAGTGAGAAATGAGTTATTTGTGAATGCCCTCTTCTCGATGCTCTTCCAATTCTTATCAGCTCCTTATGCTCTTCCACACTCTTCCTCCTCATCACTCCCTTGTTATGTCGACTCTTGACAAGATCTTCTCTCCACAAACCTAGCAAACCCTGCCAGTTCAAGTGAACAACTCCATGTTCATTTCAATAAGAGTGGAAATGGAGTTCTTCGGTCTGAAGGACCAGAATGAGGAGAACAAAGATCCAAATGACAACCTTCCCCAGCTCCAGTACCCATCATCGCCTCCACCTCAACCACTCCCAGATCTGACAGAGTTTCACTTCAATGAAGCTCTTCAGCTGGAGATTCGTCATCCTCTCCCCTAGAGATCAACATGAGAGGAAGTCAAGCACCTTATCAATCAGAGTGGTGCTCTACTAGAGGATAACAGAGAGAAAATCATCTAACTGGATAATAGGGTAATACACATCTGCTACCCATGGGAGTACAACTGCCTTCTTAAGGCATACATATTCTAGAGGGATTCACCTTTTTACTGCATTCCAATCTGCTTTCCAGACCATCCTGAAGGTAGATATTTTACTTTGGCAATTTTTTGACCTCAGCCACTCCTCCAAGCTCTCCAAGTACAGACGGTTCAACTAACAGACATAGAGATCACCCCATAACAACTTTGGCATATGAATCTAGTACCAATCTATCTGTAGCTTCAGATACCAATACCCCTGGAGCACATCCCCCACTCTCTCCAAATGGTGATCCTCTTCTAGATTCAGATTACTAAAACTGAGGCAACATATCAAATCTGTACCTTACAGTACTACCTTGAGATCATAGGCCAAGCCTATGAGGCAGCTGGATGGGCTTTCCCCTCCGCCACTTATGACCAGACAGTCAATTTCACCATTCATGATCAGGATTGGGAGATATTTTATCATGACATGTTCTCTCCATCCTACACCAACTTACATTTTATAAAATCCAAAATGCCAAACTACCTCTCACTCCAAGCTAACTGGGTGAAGAACATAGATGAAGGATGGAATAGAGAAGTACCAGTTGAAGAATACACTGCAATTCACAGGATTGACGTATAGACTTGGAATTGCTACTTCAATATGGACTTCCACTATAACTTATAGTGAGACTCTCCTCACATCTATAAAAAGTCCAAAGCGATTCAAAAGCTGATCATAGACGCTGCAGGAACAGATCAAGAGAATGTTGTTTACGTATCTCTCACTGGAACTTACCAAGGAAGAAAATAAAGAGCTGCAAAAGAAGGTGAAAATCTTCACTGACTTAGAAAACATACTTAGCCCATTTGTAAATGTTCCTATTCCTCTCCTTTTGCCAATAAACATTTATCAGAGAAGCACTGTATATAATTATGATTTTGACATTCCAATACATACATTTCTTGACTTTAACACCTGGAATAAAACCAGAGAAATAGACATTCTATATCACCCTTGTACAAATAAAGAAGTAGTTTATGTGAGACGTCAGGGTGGATCTGACGTTACAATAACAAATCTGTATTACTTCCCAATGCTCTTCTTTACTGTACTAGAAAAACATGCTTTTGATTCTTCCAGAGTTACTCCAAGATCTTTATCTACAATACCAAGGCTAAAGACTAAACAGGATAGGAAACTTTACTGGGACCAAAAGAGACTGTGACCTAACAAGAGAATGTAAAAGCATTACTCCTCTTGGCAACTATCCAAACTCCTGGGGACTTATGGACAAACCAGTGGACAGTCAAGTTTGACTTTCAATCTTCTTGATCAAATTATTATGATTTATTTGTTAACAAAGGTTTTGCAAAAGCTATTCTATTTCTCTAAATGGCTGCTCTCGAAATCCCTACCAACTTCAAAGTCAACAACTCTTTACTAGCATACATCTACATTCTCAAAGGTCCATCTAACTATTCCATCTGATCTATCCGGATGCAACCTGTTCTAGAATCCTTCTCTATTTGGGGTATTGTTGATGGCACTTGAACCCATGACAATACTAATGCTGCCAATCAAGATAAGTGGAAGATTGTTGATAAAAGAGTTTGTAGCATACTTACCAATACCCTCAATGATACCCTTGTCCACAATGTGTCATACACTTACTCTGAGGCACATTGCCTATCTCTTGCAAAAGCAATCTGGGATAAGATGCTGTCCTTGTTTGGATCTTGTGGCCTAGCCAGCCAATTTCATATGCTTTAACAAGTGCTGCAGATTATCATTAATCCCAAGTCTGCTAGCGAGGCTATTAACAAGGTCACTTCCCTTCTTGATCAAATTGCCACTGCCAGATTAAATCTTCATCTTCCAGATGCCTTTTGAGCCATACTGATTCTTCAGTACCTTCCTCCTTATTTTGATACTTTCTGTTCAATAGTGGCTATGACCACTGATCAGGCCAACTTCATGGTGGACACAATCACCTCGAAGATTTTGGCAGAAGTATCTATGATGGGATCTAGATGATCCCTCAATGTCTAAATTTCTAATATGGAGACCAAAGAAGTACGTATCTTTTCTGCTAATCAGACCAATGTGATCCAAAAGGGTCTGCCTAACTTTAACAAGTGGTGTCCTTAGGGAGGTTTCCAAAACCAACAACCTTCTGTAAGACAGGGACCTTACTGTCCCAACTTCCAGAAGAGACCTATCTCCTTTCAAAAAGAAAAGAGCATAATTGTGCAGGCTTCAACATGAGGAAGAATAAAGGCAAGAGAAAGGTAGTGCAGTAAGTGGGTGCAAAATTTATTGAGAGAGAATAAGGTTTCATTTATGAAATTGTCATCAATAACAATACTGATGTAATCTTGAATGAAGCATCAGAGTTGCATTATTATGACTACAATACACCGATGGGAGCTCAAGAATATCTTCCAATTGAGATCTTCAATGAGATTACCAATAAGATCAATTTCAACTCCTGGGAATCAAGATTGATAAATGTGGATACAGGTATGAATGAAGTTCATCTTACTTCATCCTTTCATTGCAGCTCCTCAATCTGACTCCGAGTTAACTGAAGGAGTAGCTGGACCTTCTCAGAGAAGAAATATACTGATCAATCTTGATCTAGATCAACTGGATATTCCAGTTCCAGAGCTTTTTGAGAAAAAGATGAAAGAAGAAAAGAAGAAAAAGAATAAAAAGAGTGTTGTTTCTTTGGGTGGTCTTGTTTCATAGTGCAATCATTTTTCTAATCATGATGTTGTCTTTCCTCCCTTTTCTATTCCCTATATCCAAACTGAAGCTTTCAATGCTTCTTTCCAGTCTTCACTGAGATATGGTGTAGTTCCTGAAGAACCCATAACTTACTCTTCACATGAAGGAGTTTTACCAGATAGGGATAGAGTAAATATATATTGACAGATAGATGACAATAGGGATACCTTCTATAATGAAGAGAGCAATGAATGCCTTTGCTACTATCTTGGTGATAATTCACCAAAGATTGATTCTAAGCCAAATGAGTTTGCAAAAACACATTGGATGATAGATAGTGGATGCACTGATCATTTAAGCCCTTTCCTAGATGACTTTGTACATCTTGAAGAAGGAAAGAGAACTGCCTCTGTTGCAAATGGAGGAACAGTGGCCATGTATGGTCCTGGTACCATTGTTTTACAACAAATCAATGGTAATATTCCTCCAACAATCATAACATTAGAAGATGTGTGGTATGCATCTGCTGCAACTAACAGATTATTATCTGTAACAGCTTTAACAATCAGTGGCTTTCACTATGAGATTTCATCACTAGGGTCTAGTATTTGGGACAAGAGAGGACATGAGGTGATCTGGGCCACTGCCCTATCCTCCACTCATAACCTTCACTAGTTTCAGTCATCTCTGATTACTCCAGTGATAGGCTTCGTATCCTCTCTTGCATTTTACTAATATGGTCTCTTGGGCTGAGGCCTCTGCTGGTCAGGCTCTGACCTCTGTCTGTTTGGACTGAGGGAGGGAATTCATGAGTCATGAGTTTCAAGTGTTCCTCACTTCCAGAGAGGTAACTCATCAGACTTCTGTTCTTTATATGCCTCAGCAGAATGGTAGAGCTGAGAGATTCAATAGAACCATATTGGAAAAGGCAGAAGCAATGTGCTATCATGCCTGCCTTCCTAAAGTATTCTAGCAAGATGTTGTAGAGACTGCATCAGCAAAACCCTTTCTCGCTGTACAATACTATACAGTACACAAATACTGTGTAGAGCTGTACAGTGCTGTACAGCACTGTAGAAAGAGGGACCTAACTGTATGAAGGGGTGTGTTTTGCTGATGTGCTGTTCAACTATATAACAGACAACCCATGTATTGTCATAATTGGAAAACCCCTATTGAAATATTCAAGGGAGATGGAAAGAAACCAGATGCTTCTTATTTTCAAGTATTCAGATCTAAGGCTTATGTTTGCATTCCTCCAGAACAAATGCCAGACAAACTATCTCCTAAGTCTGAGGAAATGACATTCAGAGGATATGAACCTAACACAAAAGGATGGCGATTTTGGTCCAAAGTAAAACATTGAGTTGTGAATGCAACTAATGCTACATTTGATGAAAATAGTTTGCCGCATTGTTCCAAAAGTCAAGAAGACAGACCTGCCCCTATTCCTATTCCAGACGATCAATCTGATCATGAATCAGACAGATCTAAATCTTGACCAGGATCTCCTAATCGAGACATACAAGTACATATTCCTATACCTTGTGGAGATACACCTGACCTAGGTAATGATCCTGGATATTATCCATGGTCACCTCCCTCATCTAGTTTATTGCCTTCTCATTCTTCTACTCCTACACCTGAAACTTCTAAGCAGACTTCTTTATCACCACCTAACCCTAGTGTTAAAAGAAATCATCCAGACACAGGTCATCAAGCTTAAAAGAATAACCTCCATCAAAACAAAAGATACCTTGTCACTAATTCTCCATCCTTGTCTTCATCTTCTGATGAATGAGAAGTGTTAGTTCCTGATTCAGTTAAATGTAACTGGATGCCACCTAGGCAACAGCTTAGAGAATCATTAGTGTAATTCAGAGCACGACCTCATCAATATCAACCAATCAGAGATCAGAGATCTAACTTTAGAGAACCTGTAGAACAGAGACAATCTAATTGTGTTCCACAATCAAGGTTCATATCCGATAATGCACATCAATGACATGTATAGCAATGCATAGTTTTGTCATCATTTATCTACTGCTGTTGAATCAGTGGATCATACAGTGCCAAAATAATACCAAGATGTTTTAAACTACCTTGAGATAAACAAAAAGATTGGCACACTGCAATGAAAGATGAGATGAAATCTCTACTTGATTGAAAAGTATGGGAACTTGTAGACCTTCCAAAAGGTAGGCAGCCCATCAAAGGGAGATAGATTTATGCCATTCGTTGTTACGCAAAGTGTACAATGCTTATCCTATTACTAAGTTGCAACTCCAGGCGATACTCATGAAGAGACCGACGTCTGAAGTGCTACGATTCCAGGATAAAGATACGATGGTTTAGAACTTAATAGTTCACAAGGGAAGTGGACTTGAAGGATGAAACTAGATAATACAGTGACTCCAAAAACCGTTGCAATGTCTAACCTAGATACAGTGCGCGAAGCGCACTGCAACCACCTGTGGGAATTTCGCTTAGCATTGGTGGGATGGAAGATAGTACTTGCCCTTGGCTACGAATCCGTCCCTAGATCATGTGATTTGACTCAGAGGCCATGGAGATATGGATATTTTAAAACAGCAAGTACATTGCAACAGTTTTTTCACTTTCATAAAGATAATGGTATCAGTACTTGGTATAGCCCCCCTTTG
>JBBPQJ010000057.1:0-16239 GCA_038092415.1 Xerocomus tenax
TTATGGTTTATGGTATTGAGTACGTCTCGTGGCCGAGGCTGATACCACCAACGGATATTATCTACTATAAGGGACCTGGATTCCGCTCTGCACACCACGGGAAAGGCTTCCAAGGCTCGTTCGCCGAGAAATTCGGTTTGTCTGGGAAAGTTTTTGCTGTGAATGCAGCTCCGACAGCGAGGAGAAGGACGCTGACCGTGAGTAAGATGGAGGAGATAGAGATGGGGACCAAGCAAAGGGTAGATTAGTCTAGGACTGATACTATTTCTTGTCTTTGTGGCATATCAGTACTTACTGGTTCAGTTGCCTAATTTGTGCGTGGTTGAACACCTATCTGTAAGCGGAGTTTGGATATGAGGGAAACTTGTACGAGTACTATCCCACTCTCCGTTGTATAGGAATGTTGGGAAAAAAACGCGCCTCTCCTGGCATTGACACCGAAAAGGACCCTCTCGAGAGCGCTGAGCTCAGTGACGAGCATGCCCAAAAGTTGCAAGATGTCCAAAAGCAAATTGAGCGTGCTGAACTCGTTTTGGGTGGGTTGCGTTTTTGTTCCAATATCAAGGCACAGTGTAATTTAAGTTCACTCCAGAGCGTCGTGGACACGAGACGATGCGCCCTATATATGAAAACCGACGCGAAACCGCAAAAGCGATACCGAAATTTTGGCCTATTGCGTTAATGAACCATCGCTTGATTGGCTTCCAAGCTCAGCATAATATCGATCGCGCTGCCCTGAGTCACCTGGAAGACCTGTGGGTGGAGCGCGATGTTAAAGAGCCAAGATGCTTCACCATCGAATTCGTGAGTTTTCTGCCGTCTTTTATGACACTGTGCTCCATTACCGTTTAGCATTTCAAATCGAATCCCTACTTTTCCGACTCTGTCCTGAAAAAAGAGTACAAGTATGTGCCACCGCCCGAGGCCGCTGATGAGCAGCCTGACGAGGATGGCCTGACTCCATCGATGCTTGCTTTCGTGTGGGCTCGCGACGCAAAGCCCTCGGTATGCATACTGGCATACATACTCTTACATGTTCTCATCATTCTTGTTCAGGCCAACAAAATCAACTGGAAAAATCCTGAGAACGCTTTGACAAAACTCCACCCCCGAGTTGATGAAGAAGATGGTGATGACTCTGAGATGCCCGCTGAAGCTGGCAGTTTTTTCAACTTCTTCGAGGTCTCCTCGGATCCGTTTGATGTGAGTTAACCTTGAACGTGTTTGCAGCAGGGTTTATCCAGGTTTTAGATTGGCTCTGCCATTGCCAATGAAGTTTTTGTTGATGCCACCAACTACTTCCTTGGAAATATTCCATCAGATGATATTGACTCTGAGGAAGAGGAGAGCGATGAGGAGGATGACGACGACGATGAAGATATTGATTTGGAAAAACACAAATCTAAAAAGCAGAGGACGGACTGAGTATATGCTCTGCAGTATCTAAATCCGCATGCATACTCAACACATATTTATTCTGGCCTGCCGTTGTTCGCTCTGTATTGATTGATATCGATGTGCATGCAATTAGACCCGAACAACGGAATCGATTTGTAAACTCATCTTGACTGGTACATATGTGCGTAATTTTGCTATGGATTCTACTCCATATTTCTAAGTATTTGCCCACTGTGCACGTACCGCCCTCTTGGGGAAGACCAAGAGTAAAAAGTAATTGGTATACTATGCTGAATGACCAATTTAATCCAAGATTCTTCTGACGAGAAGAGGAAGAGAACCCGGCCCCTCTCCTAAGACCCTGGGTCGGATGACAAACGACTGGAAGCTTTCTATGTCGCAATGGCATGTGAATGAAAAGTGACGCAAGAGAATAACAACCAGCGCCTGCGTGAACGAGTTTCGAACTTTTGCTACACTGATTCGATCCTTGAACGCACTTTGATCTCAGCAGACGCGAAATTCCTGCCCAAACATCCTCGCGGACTGAAGTAACGGTCAACAGGATAACGAGTAACCGAATTGATTCCCTCACCCGAGACTGAACGCGAACAGGTCACGGCTATTTCGGGTACCGCGTTGCAGCCATCGTTCTGGACGAAAAAAATCCGCATCGGATCCCCATATGGATTTATCCTTCTGAATCACATTAACTGGCATGGACAAGACGGTTCCCTTCGGTATAATGAGATAAGGGTTAGTATTACCAGGCAGAGGCTCAGACAGGGGAACGGTAATGGTTTCGGAAGCCTGGAGAGCACTGTTAGTCATGAGAAATATGATATGAATGAGGGCACCTGATGATGGTTCTCCAGCACGGGAGGATGCATGCGTAATGTTTCCATGAAGAATGCGTGTAATAGTGGAAAGTCGTTATTCAGTGAGTCGTAAGAGGGATCGGACGCAATTGACACCTCATTCCGAATAGCCTCTTGTCTTTCAGGATCGATGGCCAACTCATAAAAGACCCACTGCCGAGCGTCAGATTGCAAATGACGGTGGTAGGACCTAATTACCGCAATTGTAGAGGATACGGGCTCGTAACCTGCAGAAATAATTGTCCGCATTTGAGCTGCAATCTGTTCGTCATCCAAGTAAGGTGCCACAGACGATCTATCCTCTTTTACTGATGGCTGGTTAGCCTGACCATAAAAAAGTAATACCGTGGCCGTACACATCAAGGACATTAATGACTTGCTATCCGGGTCGTTGCTAATTTTCGCGTCTCTCAAGATGGACATGGCCAGCTCGCCAAGTTCCTTATGGGTTTTGCGAACGAGGCGACCTTTCTCACCAAAGTGTAGGATCCATGGGGCAAACCAAAAGACGGCACGCATATAGAACGTCCACGGTGTCTTCTCATGATTCGTCAGGCTATCCAGAGCATTTACCAGAGCGTGAGGTTGACCATTTAGGCAACCAAAGTCGTACAAAAATGCGGCCCGCACGATGGTATCAAGCCTGTTCAAGTAAAGATAAGCATTCTGTCGTTATTTAGTTGGAGTACGTACGCAAACCGGCCAGCCCAATCAGTCATTTCTATTGTAACTTCTGCAGCTTTAGAGTCATCAAAAATTCTTTGCCACTGGATGGCCATCTCCAAAAGAGGTCAGAATTTAACTATGTATGCCGCATGTTAATTGAGTTCACCTTTGTGGCATTCTCGTAAAACATTGGGGTCAAATGTCTCACAGATTGAGGGCTGGAATACTAATCAAGTCCAAGTGTGCTTATCGTGTCAACTTCAATTACCTCAGTGCAGGTGCGACAGTCTTGCGTTGTCTTTCATGAACTTCCTTCCCTTGGATAGAAGGTCATGATGGGAAGTGAGAATGGAAACTATATGCAAGTCACCTTCTATCCAAAGAATACCTTTCCCAAGCAATAATCGGAACCACGTCCTCACGCCATCGGGCTTGGGGAATTGATACGTTCCTTCCCCCACGATATAGCCAATGGCGCAGGAGTCAGTGATAGATAACATCTGGTGCTTTGGAGGACTATGTCAGTCAGGGGGCCCAGAATATGCAGAAAGACGGACCCCGAATGCACTGGAAAATCGCACGACTTTACCGAACTTGCGATGCCAGACTTCATAGAGCGCGCCAGGCGAACCATGATAGAGGGCTTGTTCCTCTCCCCACAGCCATGAATGAGGTTTAGGGCCAGGTACATGCCACAATGCGAAGATAGTGAATAATCTGAGGTGTATGAAGCGCAGAAGACATACGAGGCCCAAGGCGAGGGCGATGTAAGATGTCGGTGGCATTCAAATGGCGAGCGAGGAGGGTTCGCTGCATGTCTTATAGCTGTTGATTGCTGGGTGAGGATGAGCAACTGGTTGTCTAATCTGGCAGTGGCAAGCTGACACGAACGTAACTTGTCAAACGAACACCTTGATGTCGAAACTCCACCGTCCAGAGTCACCTGCGAAGTCTCATATTCGCCACCGACCCATCCTCAACGTGGAAGATCAGGCAGACATGCAAACCCACAAGAAACCGATCAGCTCCTCTTTGGATAGTATTCATATTTCCCCGCGCACGAGTATGGCACGCTCAGGTCGGAGAGCCTCAGACGCAGCTGAACGTGACGCAGTCGAGTTGTCTCTCTTGTCGCAAGATCACGACGCGGCAAACGACAATGGATTCGTACTCGACGGCGAGCATGAAAAAACCAAGGCCCTTTCCGTCAGAGACAGAAAAGCAATGATATTGCTCGTCATTCTTTGTCTGTCCCCTCTTCTCTATCTTCCGTATAAGGCTTATCGTTCCTAGACTTCATTCAAGGAGTTCCGGTGAGTAACTCCCGTCTCTGACATTGCCATGCTTACACCCACACTCGTAGTTAGGCCTTGCGCTCGGTATGCACGCCTTTCCCTCTCAATCCTTCATCTAACAACTCAGCATTTGAGGCTCCGTACCATTTATTCTACGAGAACATCTATCTTATTCCCAACTTGGAGTATTTGCTCTTTCCAATTACCCGTATTCTTTAAAGCTGTTATGGTCACCTATCGTCGATTCCACCTTCTTTTCCTCGATCGGCCGAAGAAAGTCATGGATCATTCCAATGCAGCTCATAATTGGTTCCATGATGCTCTACATCTCGAGTAACGCAAAGAGATTATTCGACCATGTTCGTTCATCCCCTTTCGTGTTTTGTCTTGGCTATACTGAGCCTTATTTCAGCCTGCGGACAACGTGTACGAACTTACGTTTGTATTTACCTCCCTTGTCTTCTTCTCCGCAACGCAAGGTATGTACCTCGGCTTTTTTGCCGCCCTTCGCAGTTGTTAACGTGTCCCTCTGTGACAGACATTGCCGTGGATGGCTGGGCTTTGACTCTCTTATCACAAGAAAATTTGTCTTTTGCATCTACCTGTCAGACAATTGGCTTAAATACAGGTTTTTTTGCGTCATTTACGGTATTTCTGGCACTCAATAGTGATGCATTCTCGTGCGTCAAATGTTCTCTTGCGTGTTGTCTGCTTACATCCTCTCCAGTCAAAAATGGGGAATACCACGTTTGAGCATGAGCACATATTTACAGTTTTGCAGCCTCTTATGCTTCGGTGTCACGTTCTGGCTCATATTTTTCGAGAAAGAGGTTCGTTTGATTACACATTGCAAGTTTTCGGATTTCTCATCCTGTCGCAGGGAGCCGAGTCGCTTGATGATTCTGAAATGACCGTCACATCTGTCTACAAGACCATCTGGGACATTTGTAAATTGAAACGTAGGTGAAGATAATTTACAAGTGGTCCATGTTCTTAATGTGCCATTCTGCAGATGTACAAGCGCTCATCATCATGCATTGCTTTGCCAAGATTGGCTTCCAAGCCAATGACTCGGTTACAAGCCTCAAGATGATTGAAAAAGGATTGGGCCGTGAAGACCTTGCCATCGTGGTTCTAATAGATTTTCCATTTCAAATCCTTGGTGGTTGGCTCGCTGCCAAATGGTCAAGTGGTAGCAAGCCTCTGCGCCCTTGGATATGGGCATTTTGGCCGCGGCTGTTTTTCGCCTTGATATCCACGTTTATCGTTTATTGGTTTCCAACGCCGCCGCTATCTTATGGGTTCTTTACATACCTGGTAATACACACCGTGCTACAGGGATTTGCGTCGTGAGTGCCGCTCCATCTTGGAGAGTTCTTTGACCTCAGCTATTCAACAGTACCGTTCAATTTGTGGGCATTTCTGCGTTTCACACAAGGATCTCGGACCCTCTGATCGGAGGAACTTATATGACGGTGAGGAATCAGGACTTTCCGCAGTTCTTACAAGAGTTTTAACCCTGTGCAGCTGCTCAATACGTTCGCGAATCTTGGAGGTACCTGGCCAAAGTATTTCATTCTGAAAGGTTAGTTTACCGGAATAAGTGGCTTGTGACTGACGGTTCGCAAGGTGTGGACTACTTTAGTGAGGCGTACTGTCGAGTCAAGGATGCAGACACGGAGCTGCTCGTGAAAGGTACGAGGGAAAGGTTGCACCGAGTGGGAAGAGCTGACATGTGGTGCAGCTGCTGAATGTGTGTCTGAGCGAGGCAAGGAGCTTTGTGCGGACATCAATGGAGAATGTGTGACGGAGCAGGACGGGTACTATTATATCAGTGCGATCTGCATGACCTTTGGGGTTCTGTTTCTGGTTGGATACATTATCCCTACGGCGAGCAGATTACAAGGTAAGTGTCTGTCGTGGCCGATGTAGCGTTGACGAACGCGATGCAGGGTTGCCAGTACGTCGGTGGAGGGTGAATGTGGACCTGCCCTAAATAAGCCGTAGCGGAGGCGGTTACTAGTACTTGTAATTAAACGCGACTTTTCCTTCGTCTCTTTTGAAATCAAATCACATCGTCACTTTAAAATGACTGCTACATCCACAATGCACTTGGGTCCTGAATGGATGCGCGCAAAGACACAGTCTTGTCCCGCTCGCCAGCAGGCTCCGCCATCTCCACCACCGCAGGCGCTGTCGGGCACTCACCCGCTCGGTGCATCTACCTACTCTGCGCTCGTTACTCCTCTGACACAGGAACCTGACAAGCGCGACGAATCCCGTCCATTCAGATATACAAAGGATGAACTGCTTAGAATATACAAGGAGGGTGGCGGTAGAGGTGGTCTCAACCTTGAAGTCGAACGCTGGGAGGGTATTGTCCGTGACATAGCCAGCGAGCCAGCTGCTCTCCATGAAATGACTGACACGGAAAAGAAGGTCAGTGGGCTCCGTCTCTCATGTTTTCTTTGCTCACATGAGCCGTCTAGCTTTTCGCTGGGCCTCTCAATTCCGAACTGCGTCGCCGCCAGTCAACCGATTTAATGAATTCTTTGTCGCCGTCTGATAGGCAGCGGTCGACCCATCCAAACTCTGTGGCGAACAATGCTACGCGTTACGTCCCTTTTTCGGCAAGGAGGAGAGAAAGCACAGGTGAATCCCCCCAAGTCATCAGTTCGCTTAGCTTCACTCACGTCTTGCAAAGATCAGCCCCCACTCGCTTTGCCTCGCAAACTCTCTCTTTCAAATACCCAAGGTGCCTCATCAACATCACCTCGAGATGCGCTTCCTTCTCCTCGTAATAGGATTGGTGCTTTTGGCTCTGGTTTTGATGGGGTTCTCAACAATGGCGATTCCTGGTCAAGGAGACGGCCTTCGGCGGGTGTGACCGGAGGTGGCAGCGGCATGATGGCACGAGGGGATGGCAAGGAAGAGGATGCTCGACGTTCAGACATCAAAGAAGAGGAGGAAAGTGGGGGACACCACTCTCCCAATGCTCACGATCGGGATCCAGCTGCTGTTATGGATCCGTCCCCTCCCCTTGGTCCTGATGCGTCTTTATCAGACTCAACGCCGGACGGTCAAGTCTCTTCGATGGATTTTGATCCAGTTGGCCGGAGCATTGCAGGATTGAGTTTGGAAGCGCAGAACCAATCTAATTCAAACTTACAAGTTCTACCCACGATAAATCCTGTTCCGTCTGGCCCTCCTGGGTTGACTGATCCCGCAAGTATTGAATGGTCATACTTGGACCCTCAAGGCCAGATACAAGGCGAGTGCGCTATACGATCAAGTAATGGCACTGACTGATTCGATAAAATGTAGGTCCCTTCCGAGCCGACTTGATGCAGAAATGGTTTGACGAAGGCTACTTTACCCCCGACCTACTCATGAAGCGTACTCACATTGACGCGGATTGGAATGCTGTCGGAATACTTGAAAGGCGCGCAGCTGGAGGAAAAATTTTCCTTCCCCAGATCTCCGATGGTCCACCTGGTCTTGCTATTCGCACAGAATCACCCAAGGGTTACTCTCCGGTGCACGAACAAAACATGTTCAATGGATACCAGCCTATCCCAACCCAGACATTACGGACTACGTTAGATTCATCCCTGAATGGGTCTTCCCCTATCGAATCACCCTCATCGTCCATCGGTGGTGGTAGGTTTACAAATGGCTCCCCCGATCCATCTACATTTGGTGGTAGACCAGGAAGCAATGTATACTCCGGCGATTCCAATTTTGGCGGGCGCACTTTTGCAGGGCGAGCATCGTTTCAAGATCCAATTCCAGATGCACGAACCTTTAGCAACAATTACTTAGGAAGGCTGCCCACCATTGACACGCTTAATGCTTTCGGTGGCGGTGATAGTTCGCCTTGGTCGGCTGGGGCAGGGCAAACTGGCCAGGGTTTTAATGACGATGACCAACATCCTTATTCCAATGGATTCAATGGCATAGGATCTGCCACAATAGGGAATTCATTACCTGTCAACCACGTCCATGGCATTAACCAGGAGCATTTTGGCGATGCGACGTATGGCAGCGTGGCCCCTTATGACTCCTCAGTTACACGTCAGCCGTCTGATGCCGATGGGATGTCGTTCAACACCAATATAGTGAATGGTTTCGGCCCCCAGTTTGGTGCTCCAACAGTGTTTTCGCAGTCCCCTTCTCTTCCCTATGCAGCAGCACAGCACCGCCAGTCCGCTTCATCATATGGAAATCTCTTACCGCAGACTTCAGATGGCCCTAATATTACTCAGACGCCAACTTCTGCCGTCCAACCGAACAGTGCCTCTCCGTGGACTACACGTACCAGAGTCTATGAATCCCCTTCACCCGTCGTACCACCTGCACGACCTCAGGCGCCAGAATGGACAACACCTCAACCAGCACAGGCAGTTGATCCCTCACCATGGTTGTTGGCCTCATTGCCTGATGCAGACGACGTCTGGAGAGAAGCCCCCGGTCCCAACAGTCTCACATTCAGTAACCTCGGACAACATAACAAATTGCAGCAGCAGGAAGAGGAGGACATTGTGGTCTCTCCGATTGAGGATGTTGCTCCTCTCCCACTCAATGAGCAACTTTCGCAGTCCCAGCCAACAAGTACTTTGATGGCCAGTACAGTGACTGTAGCCTCTCAGTCTGCTCCGCCGGAGGTCATCTCTGCTCTCCCTCCAGATACACAAGTTCTAACTGCACCGAAGGCAAGACGCAAGTCGACGACACGCGATGTTCAGGCCCCCGCATCCAAGACTGCACCTCTACCCGCTCCAATCATAGTCAAAGATCACTCGCTTTCTCCCTCGCTTCCGGCCGGTCAACCAAAGCCTGTCTGGGCTGTTGACGACGAGTCTAAGAAGCAGAAAGGGGCTGGTGCAACGATAAGTTTGAGGGACATTCAAGAAGCGGAAGTAAGGAAAGCGGAGGCACGCAAAGCCGCTGAGAAGGAACGAGAACGCCTTCCCCGTGCAAATGCTGCCACTGGTAACTTTATTGTAGAGGAGAGCCAGCAATTCACATCCTCCTGGGGTTTGCCTACATCTCAAGCGGGTGTTCGGACTCAGATACCGTCCAAGGAAACCGTGATAATCAACTCCACGCCTGCGACGGCTACAACTCCAGTATGGACGAATGCAACCCCTCCATCCGCAGCCAAGAAGACGATGAAAGAGATTCAGGAGGAAGAGGAGAGGAGGAAGAAGTTGGCTGTGAAAGAGAGTATGGCGTCTGCAGCTTCACGTCGAGGGTATGCAGAGACTACTGTGAAGGTATTACAACAAGTCTTTTTCGGAATGATTGCTAATATTTCTTAGGTTGTACCTAGCGTGCAAGCCACGAGTGGCCCTTGGACGACAGTAGGTCCCAACGGCAAACCCTCTGCTACGCCCAATGTGGCTCGCCCACCAGCGAACACCTCTCCGAATAATCCTATACCTACGGCAACGTCACGCGCCAATGGTATGGCGAGCCGTCAGGCGGTGAATACCGCCGTGAAAGTTGCAACTCCACGCGCTGAAGATTTCCCGGTTACACCATCTCACGACTTTTTAAAGTGGCTGGGCGACTCGCTCAAAGGGCTGAATAGCTCAGTCAATTGTAAGTGGACCAAGACCCATTTTATCCAACACACGACGTCTTATGTCTCGATCCAACTAGTGGAAGAGATAACGTCCATGTTACTCTCTTTTCCTCTTGACCCCGATCAGTCAACACTTGAGATCATCTCTGATCTCATTTATGCAAATAGCACGACTCTCGACGGTCGTCGTTTTGCATCAGAGTACGTCAGCAGGCGAAAGGCTGATGCTGCAGCTCGACGTGGGACCGCAGGCGCTTTGGGCTCGAACACTAAACCGGTGTCCATTGCTGATGTCGTGAAGACACAACCAAAGCCCGTACAACAGGAGTGGGGATTCAAGGTGGTAAACAAGAAGAAGAAGGGTGGGAGATCGTGAATTGCAACATGACCCATTCAACGTGCGAGAACATGTGTATTGTAGAGGTGACTGCTTGGATTAGCACCCTTTTATGATGCAAGTTGACTACGAAATATGAAAACAAACTTGGAAAAACGTCAAGTCATCCGTTAAGAATGCATCTAGATATTACTATGGGTACATCTAGTTTGTACATGCTACAACATATTGAGCAGAATGCTCTTCTATTCGTGCGTAACTTTCATCAAGAGCAGTATATAATCATGAGGAAGAGCTGTCTTGGTATATCTTGACGCTTGACACCTCCCAGTCTGTCCAGCGAATCGCTGAGCACAGAAAATGCAAAGTTGAGAATGACTTACAAGCTTCTTTAAATGAAGCACCGCTCGCTTGTACGAACTGAGCGCATGTTGCAAATCCAGTTTGCTGTTGACAGCTGACTGATTGTCCGGGTACACCAGTGCCACCCCAGACACCTTCGGCCCAATCACCGCAAAGCGTGGTGTCGAATATCGCGCTGTGATTTGTGAACATGTCGGCGATATTGCATAGATTAGAGTTGGCCCAGTATGCAGCAGGAGTAGGCCAGGTTTGCGGTTGTGGCGCGCCAGCGGTGATATCGTCAGGTATCGAACCTCTCTGAAAAAACCATATTTTAATCCCCACGCTGTTGACCCAATACACTGTCCGAATCATGAGCGTGCATCTACCAGGCGTATGCAACACACTCACTAGCGAAAACACCACCGCCCACCGAATTGAAGCCGTTACCGAAGCTAGTATTGCTAGCGAAACGCACACCGCAACCTTCGTTACTCGATTGGGAAGCAGAACAATCGGTCCCTCCTACAACAGCGCCTGAAATTCCTAGCGAAGTTGAATTCGAAGAAGAGATGCTGCATCCAACACCGGTGTGGATCGTGGCCTGATTATCCGTGTAATTATTGACACCTTCCACGATATCGATTTCGCCGGTAATCGGCCAGGTGGGTCCATTCGTCCAGAACGCTGGGAAATATTGTCAGCTGTTAGGTCTACTCGTGAAAAGTGATATGTACCAGGCCACGTCCCACACCCGGTGGGCATATGGATGGCATCAAGGATGACCAATCCTTGGGTGAACGTCAAGTTTGTGGTAATTCTCACACTCATTCTATTGTTCTGTACGGTGGGGGTTGTCTCCACGTTCATCATGGCGTTTCCAGCGTCATTGACTTGGACGAGACCAGAACTGCGTGCTGTACTTCGATTCACGTATTGGACGTTACCGTTGGTTGGATCGGCGCCGGTGAAAAATGTCCAGCCATCGAAGAAAGTAGAGCCTGAATAAGTAGCAATTGGCTTCCAGGGAGAAGATGGGACAGAAGAAGGAGTCGTAGAGCTTGGTGCAGATGTAGTGGTTGGAGAGGAAGAGTTGCCACCACCAGACACAATAATGCCACCGCCACCATTGGAGACACAATACACATTCTGGGTCGGTGCAGAACCCGGCTGCGCGACGAGAAAACGAGCAAAAGTCATGCGAAGATCGCTTGCTAGAGTCGCACTGTGCTTGACGGCGACCTTGTGTGCCAAAGATAAAATAGAGTTACGGGCAGCTGTCGGCGACGGGAAGAGAAAGAAAGCGGAGGAGAGCACAAGGATGAGAAAGGCGGACGGATGCATCGTCTACGAGGAGAGGGAGGAAAGAAAAAAAGAGACTGCGGGTCCGGTCAACGAAACCCGCGGCGAAGGGTGAAGCAAGAATGGAGAAGAAAAGCCGGGACAAGAAAGCATGCTTATCTAGGGAACACGAGGCAAGCATGCACATGGTGAAACAAGTACTACCGCCGTTGGTCAAACAAGAAAAAGAAAAACCGTCCAAGCAACTAAAACCGTAAACGCTATTAAATATAAACAACGACCCACCCAACATACGATACAACAATGGAATCCAAACCGTCCATGTCTCCTTCTAGTCGCTCAGTGGTGCGATCCCGAGAACGCCTCTCGCACACTTCTCTTGAGCTCTTCGTGCTCTCGTCCACTTGAGCTCCCAAGTGACGACCCTCCAATGTGTGATCCAGCTACACTTCGTGGCAGTCCGCCATCGATGTCTCCCTCCACAAACTCGAGAATCCGCCTCGCAAGCAACTGAATCTCCCCTTGCCCCTCACCCGTCTCGGTATCTGCATACGACTGGGAAGCAGAGTGATGTGAGTGCGGTGTACCGACCGAGGATGTGGGTGTAGGTGTCCGTGACAATGCAAGCTGGCGGATGGGTGGGTTCAACAAACCAGAGTTCCGTATGTTGCTGATCAGTTGTGGATCTAATTCGAATCGTCAGTCAGCATCCTCCAAAAAAAAATCCGACTGCAATACCTCCAGACTCTAGCAGCTGCACTATCGTCCATACAGCAATGTGTTGGAACGTCGCATCTGGGCTTGTCAAAAAGTTATAAAGGTATCGATGCATTCCGCCATCAGGTTTGTCCCAAACATCGTTGAATGCCGAGTAATCGTCAGTGGCCGTCCGCCCGTCTGAAAATAAAGATTAAAGGTTGCAGTACACCATTCAATAGCATATCGTGTCGTGGACATACCCTTGGAAGACAGGTTGCCCAGGGCAGCTGCGCTATTACCCTGCACCTCGGAGCTAGGCGAATTCGTTAGAGGAATGAGCACTTCACAGATGCCCATCTCCAACAATTGACCCTTGAGTTCGTCTAAAGGAGTTAAAATTTATCGCCCAATTATCAAGAGATCACCTACCACTCAAGGCCAAGACAGCAACACACGCAGTCATCTCGCTCTGTACATTCATCGGTACTTCGAGGACGAGTTCCTTGATAGATTGTATAGCCCCAGCTTTGACAATCGCCAACTTGTTCTTCTCCGAGCTAGCGGCGAGGTTACGAAGCGTAGAAATGGCGTGACATTGTACTTCTTCGTTGTCCTTGAATGAAAGAAGATTAATTAAAGGTTGAAGGAAACCAGATTCAATGATCGGTGACTCGTTCTGGGGATGGATCGAGACATTGCGGACACAAGCAGCAGACGACAGGATGAGGGGGAGGTAAGTTGATTGCAGCAGACGTAAGAGGGAATTGAGGCCATCAGCTCTTACGATCTCCAGCTGGTATTTCTCTGCATCGACAAAGCCCAACAATTAGTCACCGCGCAGCATGTGTAGAGATGAATTACCATCACTAGCAAGATTACGGAGTGCCAAGGCAGCTTGACATTGTACCTTGAGAGAAGGGCTATCCATAAGTGCAACAAGACTGGTGACTAATTTAGGTTCGGTCTGAGCAAGTTTCTTGCGATTCACGCCATCAACGGCGATATTGCTGAGTGCCGTAGTGCAATAATACTGTACGTCCGTATCCATCGAGTTTAAGAGACTGACCAGTACGGGGATAGCACCTGCATTGACGAGCTGCTGCCGATTCTCATCTGAACGAGAAACCTCAGCATTGCCGCGCATTGAAGCTGTTCTTGGGGTTGGACTACGCACCTGAATGTGTCATGTTGAGGAGAGCACCAGTGGCATTGCGTTGAACACGCATGTCTTTGGAACGTGCAAGACGTGTAAGCGGGACCAGAGCACCCGACTTTGCGATCTTTGTCTTGTTGTCATCTACACATGGATAGAGACCATCAGAGACGACCTGCCAAGGCAAATGTACACACCATGGGTTGCAAGATTTGTTACGCAGCCGACAGCGTTGCATTGGACCTCCACGTTTGGACTGAGCATCTGTTTAATAAGAGGTTCGAGGCCGCCAAGTTTGACGATGAGGAGCTTGTTGTCAGCTGCGCGGGAATCATCCGCATGGGTTTGGTGCAGGAAACACGAGCGGGACATACTGTTTACTGCCAAATTACCGAGAGCAGCACTGGCTGCACGCTGAACTTCGGTGTCTTGGCTGGAAAGCAGGAAGAGTATAGGATCAAGCGTGTCCCGACCAACCGGTCGGACTTCCTTCTCTGTTATTTCAGCAAATGCCAGTGCAGCACTGCGTTGCAGGTCGACATTGTCGGAGAAGGAGAGAGTTGTTAAAGCCGTAAGGGGAGAGCCCTGGAAGAAATTTGTGGTTGTGCGATCTGCAGATGCGATTTCAAGAAATGGAAACAAGATAAATGGATCGAGGGCATACTCTCGAGGTACTGGAGGAGGTCGGCAACTGCTTCACGTTCATTCTCTAGAAGGAGGGGCTCGTATTGCTGAGATCTGCGTGAACGGACTGGGGCGAGGGTACGAATCAGCTTTAAAAGCAAGTATACGCAGAACACGCACAGCAAGAGTCGCAACAACTGCTCACGACGCCCATGGTTGAGGAGAGCCAACGTCCTTTTGACTTTTAACTCGCCGCTGCGTGGGAATATCTTTCGCAAACTGCCGGTATTTTTGGGATCTTCTAACCCTAACCCTAGACATATCTCCATCGCGTTTCTCAACGATGGCAGAGCCTTCCTGGCAAGAGCAGATACGCCTTCGTCTCACTGAGCGCAATGCCAAGCAAAACGCGTTCGCATCCATTATCGAACAATGTACCCTCTCCATTAAGCTAATATCCTCCACGCTCATCCACACTAGACCGTAGGCTTGCACAGCAGACCAAACTGCTCAAGGAGCGTAATGCATCCCTCCTCAAGGCCGTAGGTTCAGTCCGCGCCAATCCTTCAAGCTCGACAGTATACATTCCCGGAACCGCGTCCGGTGAAGAGTATGTCATCTCTTACTTACTCCTTTCACTCACCGACATTCGCCCAGGAACCCAGTCCGCGCAGCTTACATGGCGTCCCTCGAGTCACAGATATCTTCTCTTCGGGACGAGCTCGCCTCGGTGTACAAAACACAAGGCCAGAATGCCCAGCGCCTTCTCGCAATGAATGAAACTCTTCGCGAGAAAGAGGAGCTCTCTCGCATTGAATCAGAGAACCTTCGCAAGGCACGAGAAGAAATCGACCGTCTACGAAGAAAAGTAGACCAACACAACGAGCTCATGATGGAAAAGGACCGCACAGCGCAAGTAAGTACTTGATCTGCCCGCCTCTGACATTGTTCATCATGCCCTTTTGATAGGTTCTGCACGATGAAATCAACACCCTTCAGCTCGAGCTTGGTCAGATCGAGGAGCGTAATCAGATCCTCACAAAGGACAATGCCAAACTTCTCCAGCGCTGGCTCGATGACAAGCAGTCGCAGGCCAATAAGATGAACGAAGCGATGGACTTTTACGAGGACATGCGCTCGCGACACCAGGCTGTTGTCAATTGGCGCGGCACAGATGGGCCTCAAGCACCTTCCTCCGGCACGGTGTCGGGAAACGGAGTGCGTCTGGGGGAATCGACAGAGTCGACGACGACGGATGGGCAAAGATCTCGGCTACAGACGAATCAGGATCAGAGTCCGAATGGCTGATCGTAGACGAGTAGACATTCTTCTGCTGCTTCATAGTACCCCATATCATACCCCAGCACCATTACACAATCAAACAAATAACATTCTGGATGGAAGACCATCCTCTACAGAGGATATAGAAAGGAAAACAGTTGTGCAAAGACTAGAAGGAAGCTGAAATGTGTCAACCTCAAGAAAACAAGATAGGAAACCGGGTGATGCAACAGACAGATAATGAACTGGGCAGAACAAAGTATGGATGACAGTCCAGAGATACCATACACATTTTCTTTCATCTGCTTGGATTGAAATTCTGTAAAGTTAAAGAGAAGAAACAAATCTGTAGAGGCAATTAGCTATTTGACTCTGGGAGCAATTTCATGGCTACAGTCACGGGAGCATGACGATGAATGAATCGGCAGAATTTAACGATGCAAAGTAGCAAAAATTTCAAGCACCCTGGCCCTCAGCGCCCGGCTGGGCAGCTTGTTGGCTGTAGTATCCTGTACAATGATCGTAAGTCAAATCCACCAAATATTCAAAAGACCTTACCACCCCAGTAGTTGGAATAGTAGGAACTAGGGTCCCCAGTGGCCCATTGTGCCTGAGCACCCGGGGCAGGGGCGCCACCGGCGACAGATGCATCCGTCGCACCTGGCTGACTAGCGCCA
>JBBPQJ010000058.1:0-16079 GCA_038092415.1 Xerocomus tenax
CACCCTGCTGATTTGCAAGCCGTGCTCTGCCTCGGGCCCTTCAACAACAGGATTTGTGATTGAAGGATTCTCAGAATCAATTTCATCATCTCCGTTAAGCCAGTACATCACCCATGACCCCTGCGTCGACGAGGCTTCAAAGAAAGCAATAGCAGAGAGCGGGACGAAGAAGAAGATGGTCATGACAATTCGATTGAGCTATCGATGCAGCGTTAGCCAATATAGTTATAGGTACGACCGTATCGTACCTTGACATAATGCTTTCGCCCCAGTCCACAGAGTCTGAATATCCGTTCAGTCATTTGCAACCAAAGTTTGTTCAAACCTTACTCCAGTGGTGCGATAAAGACGGCCTCGATAAGATTGAACGGCGCTGGATAGACATGTACATCTGGGGCTCTGATCATCGCAATTGTTTTCCACGCAAAAAATGCCATGTATTCAGCTTCTGCGTCATCAATGACCTGAGGTATGCACCGGCTCAGATAATGAGATCATTGAGTAGACGACAGCGTTTACCTCGGAGTAGGCAGAAGCGAACAGAGAGATCAGGACATTCAACAGAATCACTACGGTGGCGAGGTTCCAGCTGTACAGAAATACTAATAAGCGAAATGAAACACATGTTTGGCTCACTGCTCACAGGTAGTATAGCCCCAATGCCACGGGACTGGGTAAAAAAACAACAAGTTAGGTGAGTTTCTCCCCAAAGAGCAACGGTCTGACTTGTCTGCGAATTTTTCATAATTTGGGGATCTAGCCCAAGAGCATGAGGCAAAGCAAAACATACGTGCACGGATAAACTTACTGGAGGAGGCCTTGCAACAAAACATTGCCGATCTGTGACAACTCGGGTGACGCTCATAATTCTGAACAAAGTATGACTCACAGTGGATACATCAGTGATTTCCCCATCCGCCGCATCCAGGGCGTACATGGCTTGTGCAAATCCAGCACCCAAGAGACACAGTAGCTAGCAGCACCTTAATGATCGGTTCGTTCCCCCAAAAGTGATCAAGCTTGCATACCGCAAAGAAAATACCCGATTCTTGCAACATTCGTGATACACAAATTTGCAGAGTCCCCATGTACCTATAATTCAGGTAAGCGAATGAGACAATTGTAAAGTGAGGTATTTTTAGCTCTCACTGGTAACCATCAAATACCGTCACGAGTTCTGTGCGCTTTTCAACAAAAAACCTCATGAAACATGGAACACAGGCTCACTCATCCTAGATAATGACGCCGTGGATATTCTCAGAGTTGGATCTGGAGTATGCGAACACTCTTACCAAACAAAAGGTGCGACAAAACTGAGAACCTGGAAACTCTTCAGCCGAAGATCGCTAGCACGACTACCCGTTGCTTCCAAGCCAGCGATACGGAAAACAAAGGCTAATAGAAGTAACGAGTTAGTAATAAAGGCGACGATACTCCAGAACCCGATTGATCGCCAGGATGCGTAATTTAAAAGTTTGTACCACTGTCAGAGCCAGTAAGGCGCAATTAAGATGAAAACACATACAACGTACCCGATGTAAATCTTTATAGCATGATGACAATCAGTCATTCACCAACTATGAGCATGTGCAGAATCACCTTCAAAGGAAAAGGCAAGTGCCATGATATAGAGTGCATACTCCCAGAGATCGAGCGATACATTGCCCGGATTCAGTCGTTCAGTCGGCTCTTTGACTATGAAATTCGAATGTTAGTGCTAACCACGTGAATCAGTTCGTCTCGCACCTGCTTGCGAATAAACGCCCAAGAAAATGAACCAGACAACAATTCGCAAGATGTTCTGATACCTGCATACTGCTAAGTTTGGCCCATTTTTTGGTAGAAAAACAAAGCCCAACTTACCGAGGTACCGACATGCGTGAGGGGTCGATATGCCTCCAAAGGCCACCACTCCGGGATTTGCGATACGGCATGTCTGAAAAATGTCAAAAGGAGGGGGTGTAAGATGACGGTAAACCAACAGTGGATATCATCTTGTTCATCGATGGACTGGACAAGAGCACCATTCCAGAGCGAATTCACGACTACAGAGACATCTTAGCATCATTCTTACCATCGTTCAAGACACCAACCGTCTTGAACCTCGTTGCAAGATAAGAAGAACGTGCTGAATTTGGAAATGACTAACAAAGTTGAAATTAAAAGTATGAGGCGCACCAGTGGTTGTCAATAGCAACTTCGAGGGCACTGGAGGCTTCGCTGACATCGCCGTCACTCTCTCTGTAGCTGTATCGAGTGGCAAGCATTAGAATGACTTTGTCCAGTGGAGTCTGGTGTACAATTCTACGTGCAAGTGCCTCGCAAGCGACAGCTTGAAAAATGCGTTACGGGCCAGTCTCGGTGTGCTAAATGGAACGCGTACCACGACCGAGGTTTTCACCATGGTTGCAAGGATTACGTCGTGCCTCCCGCAGAAAGTCTGCATGTGCTCGCAGGAGACAGTAAGGGAGCTGAAAATACAAAATTCATGTGCCATCCCGTGTCTGAGTTGGCGGATGGACCCACAGCATCCCCATAATCCCCAGCTGCTTCCATGTAGGACAACATCACCAGCGGTGTGATGATTCTGTTTGTAGGATCATTGATGGTCTTCACGTCGACTTCAAGAGGAAGAAGTCTCAGTGTCAAGGCACGTAAGCGTTTGATGAGCTCTACAACAGCATTTGATTTCACGACGCTCGAAGACGTGAGCTGACGCACTTGTGAGAGTATCTGGAGATGGTTTCTTCCATTCGGAGAACAGGGCCTGTTCGTCCCCCGCATCAGCCTGACGACGGACCATCTTTGTTGTTCAAGTCAACGTTTAAGTTTGGGCGGATAGTGGCTGTGTCGTGTTGGATCGCATCTTATCCACAGTCAACCACTATGCCGGTCAGTAATACCCTGGCTGACCACAGCGCTGGTGACCATAATCTTCAATGTACAGGCTTATCATTCGTCCTTGAACGAGGTGGACGCCATACAAGTGGGTAACATGTTCGTTCTGCCTATCAAGACCAGAGTTCGTGGCCCAGCACCTGCTGGTATGCTTTGACAATTACACCCCAGTTCCGACCTAAGATACGTTTCCAGCTGATCCAGACCAAGCCGACATAATTGATGAAACACTGGATCTTTTCCGAGCAAATTCGCTCTTTCGCAACTTTGAAATCAAAGGGCCTGCGGATCGCCTACTTATCGTGCTCATCCTCTTTGTATCCGACTGTCTGGCCAAGATCGGTACCGCCAAAACTGTTCCAACACAGATCGAGGCATCTAAAATGCTGAACACTCTTTCTGTGGACAACTTCCCAATCCCTGGCGATGCCAACTTCGTACTGAACGCTCACTACGCCATCCCGGGAAACAGGGCAGACGCAGGTTCGGAACCCGATCTACGTGTGCGCCACTACTCAATATCTTAACTAGATTATCTCCGCACCTATTTAACACAAGTTCGCCAAGAACTCGCTGCTCGACTAGTGGAGCGGTTGTATGCAGATGGTAGCGGGAAACCGAGCAAATGGTGGATGGCCTTTCAAAAGAGACGGTTCATGAACCGTAGCTTGGGTTCATGAATTGCGGAAACTTCTGAACGTCGAGTCTGCCTGTATTCCACCAGCAAACTAGTGTTTTTTCCTTTCATTTGGATTCTTCCTACCATAGCCAATCTGCGGCATGTCTTCTTTGCCTCCCGACCTTCCCTTTGCCGGGCCGCCAAGTATTCCTGGTATCCAGTCCGGATCTGACCAGCTCCCCACTGCAACACCACCCTCGCCGCCTCTATCTACGAGACCCTTGAGTATCCGTTTTTCGCCGCGCTCTCTTTTGCTGTCTGCCCGTTTTTTTGCTCGCATATATTCCAGTTGATCTTCTCGAAGAATCAGGCCTTCCCCTGGACCTGTCTTGGCAGACCCAGGTCGAGGAGCAGGTATCGAGTACTTTGTTCCACGTAATTTGTATTGAAAGTTCTTTTTGAGATGCAACTCAATGACAGGTGCCTCTGCGGCAGCATTTGGAGAGGAAAGTGTCACTGATGTTCTCATCAACGTCGGGTTTCCGCACGATGGACAAAATTGTTTTGAATTGTCCTTGCATATTCTAACGGAATTCAGCGAGGCGACTGAAACGCAAAAGAGCCATGCTCACTTGAAACAGGCGTGGCACCTGAGCACCCAGGTTTTCACTTTTTGTATTCGTTTGCCTTCGGTACCGACCAATGTCAGCCCCATTTGAAGCAGGACGTTTTGCATAGCAAAGTCTGCAGTCATGCATCCAGCCAAGATCCGTTGTTCATCAGTCCCTCGACGCCGCTTCTTTGAATCACCGCCCGAAGTAGGAAGGAGTTCAAGCGCGCGAGACTTGTGAAGCGCCACATTATCGGGAGTTATCCACTCTCCCTGGCCATCGTTTTCATCAGTCAAAGGATCATCATAAAGCGGACCTTCCGGTGTCGGGTCTGCAAAAGAATCACTATCGGGCCCTGAAATCTGTGTTTCCGAGTTGTGTGGTTCAATCTCAGGAAGTCCGTCTATCGATAAATCCTCTGTGGCGCGGCTCAGATCGTCAATGTTATCTCCTTCGATAACCTGTGGGCGCGGCAAAGGTGACTGCGACGAGTTTACCGGTTCTGGATCTGGATGCGAAGCTGTGGGAGATGTCTCTGTGGTAGATTGTGCTATCACACCATCGTCGGTGCTATTTGATTGGGTCTATGACCCGCGATGAGCACGTCCCTGGATCAAGGCGAGAGGAAGCTTACATCTTCCTTTTGTTTTTCCAAGAGTGCGTTCTCCTCGAGTTGCAGCGTGTGGGTCAGGGCGAGAACGCATATATCGGCATGTGACAAGACGGCATAGTCACCGGTTTTTTTCGCGATCTGTATCACTAGGGGCAAAGTGAGCAGAACAAGCGCGGGAACTGGTAGGTACCTTGAGCGAGTGAGGCAGGATCTGGATTTTGGATATTGACTCGAACACCCATGGAAAGTCCCAGCTGCTCAAAGTGTTCTCGGGCCCGTTTATCCTTGAGTTCGTCCAACACTTGCGGTACGGTGAGGTAGTTATCTGCGAGACCTCGAAGTGGAGATAGAGAAAGAAGAGGGCCTGAATCCAGTACTAGGTTTTTGCAGCGTTGTGCCATGATGCTGGTGATCGTGCAAGAGATGTGCGTGTGACTCAATCTGATTGGGCACTAAAGCTAAAGCGTGAAAAGGCCCACGCAGGTAGATCAAGACATCATCATGACTCAAAAAGAGTACGTCGTCAATCACATTCTCCCAGATTTCCCCTCAATTTTTTCAGATATCGTATCGTCATCCTTTCCGGCGATGGAATCGGTATGAACTTTCCCTGCAACGCACGTATCCATGCTGACGATCATTGTCGGTCAAGGTCCCGAAGTTGTCGCGCAAGCAAAACGGGTATTGGAACTCATCTCCGAGAGATCTTCTACAGTGAAACTCGTCCTCGAACCACATGATTTTGGTGGTTGCGCCATCGACAAGCATGGCGATCCTCTGCCTGCCTCAACTCTCAAGGCTTGCCAAGAGGCAGACGCGATCCTGATGGGTGGGTCTGGCATATAGCGATCTGTGTAGTGCTCACCATCCCCTAGGTTCAGTTGGCGGCCCAAAATGGGGTACAGAGGCCAAGATTCGCCCAGAACAGGGCTTGCTCAGAATTCGCAAGGCACTCGGCTTGTATGCCAACGTTCGGCCTGCAAATTTTGCGTCCGACTCTCTGCTCTCCTATTCGCCTTTGAAACCCGAAATCGTAAAAGGTGTCGACATGATCATCGTTCGCGAACTCATCGGTGGCCTTTATTTTGGCCCTCGCCAGGAACAGGGTGACGGTGATACGGCGCACGACACCATGGTCTACAGCGTTCCAGAGGTCCAGAGGATTACGCGTGTTGCAGCACAGATTGCGTTGGGTGCAAACCCACCCCTCCCTATCCACTCAGTTGACAAAGCAAACGTCCTCGCGAGCTCGAGGCTTTGGAGGAGAGTTGTGAACGAGACATTGAAAAACGAATACCCTCAACTGACCGTTGACCATTACTTCATTGACACTGCCGCAATGGTGATCGTAGGCAACCCCAGGAAACTGAACGGGGTCATTCTCACCGAAAATATGTTTGGTGACATGTACGTACCTCGTGCGCTGTTCCCCGGATGCGGCTGATAATCCTTGCGCTAGTCTTTCAGACGAGACCAGTGTCATACCCGGTTCTCTCGGCTTATTGCCCTCCGCGTCCCTGGCAGGAGCACCAGCATCACCCTTAGATCCAACATTCAAGCCCACATCAGGCATTTACGAACCGATCCACGGTTCTGCGCCGGACATTGCTGGCCAGGGAATCGCCAATCCTGTTGGCACCATCCTCAGCGGTGCGATGCTTCTGCGGTACTCACTTGGGCTTGAGAAAGAAGCTCAGGCTGTTGAAGCTGCCGTTCGCAAGGTTCTCGATGCGGAGAATATTGGTGGCTATGGCATCAGGACAGCTGACTTGAATGGAAAAGACAGCACTGTGGACCTCGGTGACAAAGTGATTGAAGCGTTGAAGGAATTGATTTGAGTAGGGATGTAGTTGACGCAAATGTATATTCCGTTGTATATGTCGCGAATATTGAGTTTGGCATAGACGTCCGATATCGTGCAGTAGTAAGGAACCCAGATTCACGTCTTCTCGGGCGGCATTTCACATATCGAGTGATTCTAATTGGGTACTCGGGACAATACTCAATCAAGATCAACGAGCTTGTCGCTCTAATAATCGTGTCCGTACGCTGGACGATGACTAGGTAAAACTTTCAATTGTTCACGGCTGGTCTTCAGATCCAAGATCTAAACATATTCCAAGGCCACAAATCTGCATGATGATTAGTGTGTCCCTCGCGTCCAACAGGACCACGTCCATTTCGTACAACACGAAAAAAAAAATCCAGCATATAAAAAAGTGCATGCTCATTACATCCACCACACTAAGAGCACCAACTCTAGACCTAGAACATGTTCGCAAGTTTGCTTGCAGCAACCCTCGCATCCAGTCGTGGCCGTGAGGGCTGCAAACGCAATGACTGGGACATGTTTGTTGGCGCCAAATGCGCTAGAGGATCGAGCACTCGCTGCGGTGTGCCCGTCGATACTGTCGATGGAGCAGAGAGCGGATCCGAACCAGCAAGAGGATGACTAGGCGATGTCGACGTTATCGTGGATTGCGTCGTGCCGTCAAGCGGTCCCTGAGGGAGTGACGACGAAGAGGGCAAGCGACCAGTAACTGCAGGTCCGAGAGGTGAAGGCGTAGGTTTCACAAACATGGATTGGGTCCCGTCTCCGAAACGCCCAGGCGCAGAATTTGGCGGCGATAGCGGAGCGGTGGAGCTTCGTGCCGTGGATGGACCAACACTTGGTGACTGTGAAACAGTGCTGTGCGGTCGGAACAAAGTTTGAGCTGCAGGTGGTGTGCCAGTAGGGAAGCCACTGGATGGCCGCGGAATGGGAGGTGCAGTGACTGTGGCCCTCATCGTTGGCCGGGTATCGTCCTCCAATGGCAGGATGATGGAAGGTTTTGGGTAACCATTCGCTTTCGGCGGAGCAACTTTCTGGTTGGAGGCGCTGACGTCTCCCTTGAGAGCCTCGAGTTCCCTGAGTAGCTGCTTTTCGTACTGAACAGACGAGCGCGCATGCTCGATCAGGGCAGCAGTGATATCGTCTGTTACTATCTTGGTGTGTGTCTCCAAGGCACGATGGAGGTTTTGAGAGATGCCATCGGCACGTTGTGCGAGCACTTGTTCGTATTTGTTGGCCTATAAACCAACCTCAGTGGGATGTGTCTAACGAGGGGTAAGACTATCACCTCTTCCAGTTCTTCCAGCGCTTCGTCCACACGTTCAGGTTTAATACTAGAGCTAGCTTTCAACCTCTCTATCGTCCTTCTTTTGGATATTGTTGCTTTGACAGCGGCTTGATACTCCTCCAGAACACCCGCCCGTTGGAGTAGCGCCTCTTTGGCAGAACGTGCGTTCATCCCTTGATAGCCAAATGTATCTCCAATGATTACGCATTCGCTTATGGACTGCGCTTGGTCGAGGTCTGCGAGAGTATGCCACACCCTTCCCAACTTGCGGAGTGCGTTTCCCAGTGGGACATGAGCTTCCGTAGATGCGACATTGATCAGTTTGTCTCCCATTTCAGAATGTGTTGTGGATAACGCTGACAGACTGTTAAGTACTCGAGTACATGTACAGGGAGAACGTTTACCTCTCCTGGCTATGGCAAGCTTGTCAATGCTTTTCGCGGCTTCGAAGAATTGTGTTTCAAGTTTGGTAAGCTCGAATCTGGCGCGTTGGAGCCCTTCATCTTCGTCTGGTACACCGCGACGGATGAGGGCGAACCCAGAGCCTGTCTTACGTTTTGGACGAGGCATTGGTTGATAGCCGAAATCGCTCTCGATGAATGATCGCAAGTCTTCATCATGCATAACGATTGGGTCCTCGCAAATCCGCGTCAACCACCTTTGCAACATGATCCGAACTAGGCGATCGTCCTCTTCGTCTGTAGGTGCCGATGTCTGGGCAAGGGGGAGAGCGGGGATGATAGTATGTGGACAATTGTTGAGCAAGGCATCATAAAACTGTTGAAACTCGCCAAACGAGCGGGAAACGTTGCGATACGATGTGCCAGTGAAATTAGAAAGATTCGTCTGAATGTATGAGGCAAAAGATGTAGCGGGTGCTATATCGTTTGATGGATAGATTACGCACTTGGGCATCGAATTTGAAGAGGATATCCCTCCTGTTGCGATCCAAGCCAGTAATCCGCACACGAAGATAAGGTTCGCTCTTTTCGTATTTTACGCCATTGGAGCCTACGGTTGTTTGGGGAGAGATGAGCCCAGGTTCGGGTGCGCCGTAGATTCTGGGCTGTTTGCCGAAGAGGCCATCTGGTTCTGTCTTGTGCGTGGATGGCGACGAGGCGCGGCGAAGATTGGGTATTGGGGAGTTGGGTTCATGGGGTGTCGTCGGCCACGGTGGAGGGGTGTCGCTGTCGCCGTTTGCGAAGATGGAGGCCGTCGATGCGAGTGGGTCAAGCATGTTATTTTTCGTAGTCAAGACAAGGACGAACAGTTTGGCAGGTCTACGGTGCAATAGATTATGTAAGCAGGCTACTCTACTTCTTGGTCAATCATGCTCAGCGGTAGCATATGGCCCATCCGCAAGACCTTTGTCCGGAGGTATTTGTTTAGGTCCACGCCCCATGCCATCTCCCCACCAATCATGGTAGCACCTGGGCTACGACCCTCAGGCGTCGAAGACAGCGATGACTCGGATTGGCACTTCCACGATCGCGGCACCATGGGCACGCGTTCGACCACTCTCAACCCCTCATTTTCGAGTGCGGTGACTTTGTCAGGGTTGTTTGTCAACAGCCGAATGCCCTCGCCTTGCTCCGAACCCAGGCCAAGATCTCTCAAGATGGCAGCTGCGATATCATACGCACGTTCGTCGGCCTTGTGACCCAGGAGGAGGTTGGCGGTGACGGTGTCGTGACCGAGGTCTTGGAGATTGTAAGCACGGATCTTGGAGAGGAGGCCAATGCCACGACCCTCCTGGCGAAGATAGATGACCGCACCGCGGCCTGGTATGGTCGCAGAGGAGGAGGGGATAGGCTGGGAGATGAGGCGGATGGCCTCATCGAGCTGTTCACCACAATCGCAGCGCATACTTCCGATAGTCTCTCCTGTGAAACATTCTGAATGAATGCGCACGAGGGGGAAGGGAACATCTGCGAGGGTGTGAGAATTGTCTACGGGGCGCGAAGGGGTTTTGGAATTGGGTGTGAGTCTGCCCACGTAGGCACCCCTGAGGATGCGATCCTCGGTTGTTTCACTGTCGCTCCAGATGGCATCGAGCGAGTGGCTGCGTATGGGAGGTAAGTGATTGTCTGTGGAAAACTGGGCGGGGTCTACGACGATGGCGAGATGTTCTTTGCTGTCATGGCTGTTGTGGTAGAGATGAAGGAAGACGGTGCCATGTGGCGTGGGTATGCGCGTGCGAGCCATGCACTGAACTTGTACTCCCGATTTGGAAGTGGGTTTATCACGTGACAGGATCGGAGTAGCGGCCGTGATAGGCCGAGGTATGTTTTCCTTGTCCTGCACGCGCAACGCCCTGCTGAGTTTGCGATCCGGGGAAGGATCACCAGCATGTTTGACCCGTTCTCCGGGCTGGAGGGTGTGGCCGGAGTGATGACGGGTTAGGTGAGGGCCAGATACGGATACAGCGGCAAAGAGGAGGGCATCGAGCAATTCATCTTTCTTGTACAGAGAGCGTTTCAAAAAACGGGGTTCTGTAGTGAAATGGGGGACGATTGGGGACTCTGCGAGGGCCATGGAAGTGATGGAGAAAATGATGATGAGGATATTTGATCATTGTCGCAATCCACCGCCACATATGCCGATTATGTAATATGATTATAAGCCTGGATTAATGAGCTTGCCTTTCATTGGGCGCGTGGCCAGCCATGCCCAACGACCACAACCAGTACCCAAACGCTGACATCAAACCGCACAATGAGTAAGTGACCGATTAGCTTTACTCACACTCATCAGCTCCATCTGGCAGAAATCATGCCCAAAACCCTCCCGATTCATCTCTCGATCCCTCTCAGCCTGCTACTCTTTCAGACAGACACCAAGCCGCCCTAAGTCACATCCGTACTCTCGAAACTCACAATACAAAATTGTACCAAGACAACTGCAAACTCGTTAACACGGTCAACATGCTCAACGATCGTCTCACTTTCCTTGGTGCGCCACAAAATGTGCAAGCCTTCCGCTTCTCAGTCATGCAAGAAAGGCTCCGCACCACCGACGAAAACCGCGTCTTGATCGACCGAAAGTACCAGGACCTCCTACAATCCGTTTCCGCCGGCTCTCCCCATCATCACATCTACATAGAGCTGCAAGCCATCCGGGATGCATACGCATCCCTTGACAGGGAATATCTTCTCTTGAGAGACAAATATGTCGGGTTGAAAGCAGTTGTAGATCTTCAGAAGCGTCCAGGTGCGTGCAATCTTTGGTGGTGGCACAACAGCGCTCATTCTGCCTTTGTTCCAGGTCTTGTCCCAGTAGTTCCCTCTGATGTAGGTTGATTCCCAACATCTCCCTAGTCCTAGCTCTCAAGTATCACTCAGTTCCGTGCACCCAATCAAACCCTGAATAATTCTGCATCATCCACCTCCCTAATACCCCCTGGTTCCTTTCAACCCTTTCCAGATCACAACAGAACTCACCGCCGACGCAGTTCCGAAAGCGTCGTGGCCCAGGTTCGTTGCATCGTCTATAATATACAGCCTCCTCAATCACATTTCCAGCCCTCGCTTCGTTCGGGTCCCATTTCTGTACCTACCACATGGACAGCGCCTCCCCTCACTTCTCCACCAAGTGCAACCCTGCCCGGAGGTCAAATGTCGCCGAAAGCCTTCCCTGTTCATACGTCTGTGCCCGCTAGGTCCCTTCAGCTTCCTCCCGATGCACAGACGACCCATGACCCGCAAACCTTGTCTGGGCTATCCACCGTGACCCAACACCCTGAAAAACAAGGTCTCTCAGAACAACCTATAGCAGTCATCTACCCCCGTCCACGTTGCACAGGCACAGCGAACAGCGAGCCAGAAAAATGTGGTGAACAAGTCTCGAACCTGGAATCGAGTCCGCGCTCATTGAAGCGACCAAACTCTGACCTCCCAGCTTCTACGAGTCAGGGAGGGGAACACAAGAAGCCTCGGACTGAAGGAGAGAATGACCATTTAACAATAATCGATGTTGATGCAGATCCAGAAGACGAGGTTCCACCGCCCCCTGCTTCCAATAATCCTCACAATAATCACAAATTGTCCGAGCTGGGTTCGGACGTTCGATCATATCAAGACTGTGTAAACCTCATCTTTGAAAAGGACGCTGATATCGAGAATGGCGTTTTTTGCGGTCTGTGCTTGTGCGTTTATTCCTACGTCCCTTGCGAACACATGATTCATTTTTCCACTTAGTAATCGATACCAGGCCAACATGATCTCAGAGCCACCCGAGGTTTTGATCCAACCTGATTTCGATCTCCTCGTAATGCACTGTATGACAATGCATCCTATCACATGGGACGACCTCCGTCGCAAAGTTTAGGATGAGTACCCACTTGTTACCTTATCCTACTCCCGGTTATATTTCATCGTATCCCCCAGTAATTATGCATACGCAGACGTGTACGGGACATAATTGAAAACCCAGTTGTAATTGAAGCAGCTTAACAATTTGGAAAGCAGGTCCCATGACGTCACCGCTGACCTGCGAAGGCCATTTGAGAGCTTGCCGAAATTACCTGCCATCAAACCAGATTATTCATGAACAAACTATTTGAGGTCACGAAAAATGGCACCATAACGAACAAGAACGATCTTTCCAGAAAGATCTATACCCATCGCTGCTGCCTCACCAACGGCACTGAAATCATGCGAGGATGTAATGGCATGCTTCATTCTTTGGGTCGCCATCTTTGAAAAGATCAAGGATCCATATGTGGACCACCCATCCTGTCCGAGCATCGCCGACATCACCAGAGCTCATCACAGGGTAATAGACGTCAATCCGATGAGCTTCGATATGGTGCTTAAGTGAAGTAGGCAGCGTCAAGGCCGACAAAAAGAGTATACCAAGCTCATTGCGAAAGAGCACCAGGATGCTTCCTCAATGTCTTCCGAGGAGCCCATCAGCGGATCGCATGATGCGAATTTGCCATGGCAGAATCAGAGAAAACAGCGCTATGCACCATATGCGTCCGTTTCTGATGGGTAGCCGACAGAAAGTCATCCTCGACTCGGTTGACATGTTGCCAAGTAAAAAAACAGGTCGTTAGCCTCATAATAGGAGGAAAAGATACGGGTCTGGAAGTACACCCCGAGTCAAGGACGTGGGCGGGTAGTTACTTCCAGTAGAGTGGGTTTAACCTTCCCGGTCCTAAAATCGGCGAGTGAGAGCACTGACGCGAGATCTAAGGAAGCTGGCCTAGCATCTGTAGTGTATACGGTAGCCCTCACGGGGACTGACTTTCAGGTACTTGTCACCTGCAGAAAGATAAAAGCATACACCACGCATGATAAAGGTGTGGCGAATCGGTGTTGACTGAGCGGGTTAGAGATTTGGTTAACTTTACTGTACTGGCAGTGGTGGCAAGTCAGAACAATCCTTTACTAGGTATCAGACCGACGATCCAAACTTGCTCCCGTATGTCTGGCGACAATCCGAGGGATCAGCATGCAAGCGAGTCCTCGACTCTGCAAAGCCAACCCAGCACCCCAGAGTTACCAGCGGCAACGTCTCCGCCTATTGTAGGGTCCACCGAGTCCCTCGCATCCCCCGGCCGTGCAGAACTGCTTTCTCGCGCCAGAACATTCCTAGCTTCTCCTCAAATACAGCTTCAAGACTCAGACGCTAAGCGGGCTTTTCTTGCGGAAAAAGGGCTCACCCCGAGCGAGGTAGATCAGCTCCTCCGAGAGTCGGTGCGTCCCGAGTTGCCTGTTCTTGTACATGCTCATTTGTCCCACAGCCTCCATCTATACCACCACGCACTTATCCTGCACCATCTCCTTCCAATCTTCCGAATCTCCTCGTTGGCGTCGCTCGAATCATCTCCTGGTTAACTGGTACTTCTGCAATCGTTCTCTTCATATACTACGTACGTGATATTCACAGGTACGCCTGCATTCCGCGCTCATAAAAATGACTTTCCAGAGGTTTCTCCTTCCGAGACTCGCTCAATCTTACAAAGCTCGGCTTGCTCTTCGGAAGCACCAATCCGCGCTCATTACACGCCTCACAGATTCTGCTTCTGCTCTCAAGGCAACCCAAGCAGAATCATACAAGGATCTACCTCGAACGGTCCCCATTTACGAGGATTCCCAGTATGCACAGTACCACACTATAGATGAGCTCGTTTCGGAGAGCTCCCGAGATGAATCCTCCCAGCTAGGTGCAGACATTCCCGATTTCACGATCCTCCGTTGCGCATTGGAGGAACTTGGTCGATCAGAGACAGAGGGTACATCTACAGAGGTACTCTTCCGACGTCTTGAGAGCAAACTCACATGGTTGGCTCGCGAGGAGGGTGCAGCTCGCCAGGTCTGATTCACTTTGATTCTTATACATCCCAATCCCAATCTTACGAACAGAACGATCTTTGGAACCAACTTAATAATTGTCCCTGTTTTGTGTCCGCTGTGCCCAAACCAGACGCGACCAACCATCTGCCACTAGATCACCCGTCGCGACTCCTTTGGAAATACATACCTCCCCCGCTTCCACCCACACCGCCGTTATTCGCGAGCCTGGCAAACTTGCAAGCAGCTTTGCTCCGCAATCAAGAGGCCGCGTCTGCTAGCCCTGGCAGTGTACTGCCAGCTCCTGCAGTGTCCCCTAGGGAACGAGTACTTCAAGTTCTCTCAGACTTTACCGGGTACATCACAACACAGACATACTCTTTCAGCCTCCCCTCAATGCAAGGTACAAATGGTGTCATGCCTAGCGGAAATCCAGTCGAGGATGAACTTCGTCGCGAAATCAAAGCACTAAAGGGCCTTGTTTTGAACAGGAGGTCATTCCTTTCGTCCGGTGCTGGAGTTTCGGGATTCAGCAGCGGCCCTCCACGGTCGTCTGACGTGTGATGGTAGTAGCATTTATCGTACCAAACTGTATGAGATCGGAAACGTATCGTTTTACATGTCCATGGATAATACGACTCGGGTGAAAAATTGAATGTCCAATCCATTGCCTGCATGGGATCTATGGCATTAAGCTGTGATCTAGAGTAGAGCATAAGGAATGCAATATACAATGATATGCAGGGATGATCAGGAAAGGTGTAGGTATAGGCTAATGTTGCAATGCATGCGGTGAATTTCCCAATTCAACAGCCTGTATGGTCGTGATCTTCTAACACTGGCCAAGGAATCGGTTCTTGGGAAATGATTGACCGTAGTCATTCCTCCACGTCGTGAGGTTGGGATCACTGTACGCTTCGATATATCTGAAATTGTCTCGGATCGTTTGATACATGACGAAACGACCGAAAAGACGCACGTCTTAATGTACTCAGCAGTGGGAAAGTGCTTTGGATCGCATCCAATATTGCGTGCATTCGAATGCTGGTACACTCGTATGTAGTCGACCCTCATATGGGCTGGGAATGGGAGATGGTCGAGATCGACCAACCCAAAGTTTGTCGACATGCCCAAGTTGACGATGATGTACTGACTCGACAATTAACATGCCTGCTCGACCAACGCGATAATAGAACATACCATTGGTTCCTGAGGGATGGGGCGGCCCGAGATTTGGACAGTGCTGTCGGCACCCATGCCGGCCACGTTAAGCGTCCAAGCGACTTTGTTGTCGGATATCCATGTGATGTACTGTTACGTATGGTGCGTAAAGTCAGACTCGTCTTGTCAATTGCCAATCCACGTCCAGCTCACCGCGTTATCAAACCCAGGGACGTACTACGATCAATATTGGTTTCAACCCAAGCAATTACAGGAAGGAAACGGGACTGACCTCGAAGCCGTACACGGAGTAGCATCCACCCACACCTTCATAACACGATTGATCTGTCTCAGTCACCACCGATGTCGCTTGCTGCAACACTGAACCAGTGTATGTATTCAGGATGCTGATGGTCGGATTGGCGATCACCTCGTTTGCTGAAGTATTTTTCCAGACATAACCCGCGTTGAATGGCTTCATTCAGCAAGTATTGAGTTGCCTTTTATCCTGGGAAACGAAAACCACTGACCGCCCATTGAGCAGACTGCGACACCCGGCCCGTCAGAGGAGTTCCTGTAACCTATCACGTCAAGGTTCTCAGCCTTACAGGGGGTATCGAAAGAATGGTTATCCACCTGCGCCTCAAAGATATCTATCTCAGGTGCTGCACGACCAACATATGTACCATCCGAGTGTTTCGGGCAAGGGTGGGACTCCTCCGGGCACGTACAACGAGATAACCGTTGGCCTGGAAGGAAGGA
>JBBPQJ010000059.1:0-16052 GCA_038092415.1 Xerocomus tenax
TACCAACATATATGGGTGGGCCATTGATGAACTAGACCATGGTGATCTGTGACACATCTTCTGGGACAGAATAGGAAGGGATGGGGCTCATGCCAGAGTCAATGTGGTAGAGATAGCAGAGACAAGTTGAATTGTCTAGGACTAACTGGAGCCAAGCATAGTCAGGATAAGCTGTTCAACTAGCAAGAGAGGATAGGAAAGAGGTTTGGGACACCAGGTTGGGGGAATAGGTGACACTATAGTAGAGATAGTACATTGGAAAGGAGGTACTAGAGAGAATGTCTCATGATCTATGAGAATAGTATCCAGTGAAAAAACCATTTCCTGCAAGCTTGTGATCATAGAAGCACACTCTGCCTGTCATACATAGACCTCAGGGCAAATAGGCTGAGCGGCGAATCAGGACCAGTTGTATCAGGAGTGAAGACTTGTATAGTACGATTAATCTTATAGATAACAAAATCATTTCCTATGAGCTTGTGATGGTGGAAGTGTACTAAACTTGTCATGGACCTGGCAAATAGGCTAGTAAAAAAACCATTTTCTGCAAGCTTGTGAAGAAGGAATCGCACTCTACCTGTCACTAGACCTGCTAGTCAAAGCCTGGATAAAAAAACACTTGTTAAGCAGCAGAAGATTGAAATATTTAGGGTGTTAGACAGAGAGTAGTGCTGTCTGGCCTGCAGGGAAAGGCAATCAATGCCTGATATCAATGAGGTCAAAACAATCTTGGTAGTGTTGTTCAGCTACAAGGGGGTACTAGGTAGTCAATACTCATGTGGATTGTCATCCTTGTCATCCTCATTCTTGACAAGGTTTCCATGAGTGACATTTATAGCCTAATGTAAATGCAGAGATTGAGTTTGCGGGGAAGGACAATTTAAAAGCTAGTTAATAATAGAAAAGACAGTAGAGACCAATCAATGACATACCATGTCAAAACCATGTGGATTCTTGTTCTCATTCTTGACAAGATTGCCACAAGTAGAATTCATAGCCTAAGTAAATGTGGAGAGTGGGCATAGATGAGGAGTAGGTTTGAGGGGGTGGATAGCTAAGAGCTACTAGTTAATAATGGGAAAAACAACAGAGAACAATTGATGACATATCATATCAAAATGCTGTTGCAAATGCATGATGATCAATATATTTATTGACGTTGAATAGATGGAATTGGTTGTACAAGTCATTTGAATGGACACCTTGAGATGGTAATGGGGCTGTGACAGAGTATACTGGAATGAGGTGAGCAGTTTGAAAAATAGACTCCACATGGATTATCATGATCTTGTACTGTCTGACAGCAGTAACATTGGGCTTGATATGCCACATGCCTGTGCTTCATCAGGTGAATTGCCCTCATAGTCAAACCAATAATAACTGCACATGGATACAGAGAACCTTAGAAGCTGAAAGAGAAACATAGCACCTGCATGACATCTATGCTCCTGAAGCCAGGTATCTCTAGATTAGTGATGACAAATACACAGTCATGGTGTGGCCCTTCATTCCTCCAATTTGTGTATGCACGTATATATTCTCGCTTCATTCCTTCAATTCCACATAGATCACTTGGTGTATAAAATGTTATAGATGTAGAGTTGAAAAATAAAAATTTCCCTCTATATAATGGACATGTATTGCATGGTTGATCATCATCCGAGTAGATATTGGTATGTAGGAAGGAGCAGATGAGTTGTGGGAGATAATCTATGCAGAGTTCAAGAGCAAGTGCTCATATGTCCTTTGTCCAATAGCATTCTGTAGTGCAATATAAGAATGCAAAGAGTAGAGGAAAATAGGATATAACATATGGGATGTCTTGGCAAGAACCACAAATACTTCTACATGAGGACCATCCACAGGTTCAGAGTCAGAAGGATCCTCCAACCGGCTTGCAATTTCCTGCAGAGGCCGGAAGTCTTCATACTCCAACTAGGTGTCTTCTTCTTGATTCATTACACGTTGCCTCTGATTGTGCTGTACTACAAAACATGTCATTAGTAAAAAAGTGAGACTTTATAATGATTGCATACTTACCCAAGATATCCATAAGATTTTCTGAAGGCAAGGATCCTGTCCAAGGAATGAGCAGACTGCATATCTGGAAGTCGATCTATGCTATTGTCAGCTTATCCAGCTGCTGGTTGATGAGGAGCATTTGACCCAAGGCTTATGATAGCTTGAGTGCTGGTAAGGCATTCCCACAGCTTTTGCATGTTTCGACTCCATAATAGAAGAGCATAGTCTGTTCAGAGCCCCAAACAATCAGATGAGTTTATTGTGATGACAAAGCGAGTGTTGACAAGGTAGCAAGAAGATTTTCATAACACCAGCAGTCTTGAAAACTTCACAGTATTCATGGAAACAGGAGAGTAAGGCTTGAAAGATCTTGAGATCTGACTCTGAGATCACATCCTTACAGACTGAGTAACAAAACTCTAGGAGCGTGTGAAAGGCATGTACTATATCACATGATGCATGGCTTTTGATGGTGGGAAGGTAAACCTATTGAGAGATGTTTGTAAAATAACCAAGTCAGCTACTTAAACATACATTCATGAGGGCCTTTGAGTTGTTGCCCATCTATGGCCTTGAGGAAATTGTTGGAGGCCTATAAATGAGGCCACTGCAGTGATGCTAGAAATGAAGTTAGACAGTTCAAATGGTCTTGCAGATGTGATGGACCCACTGGCAGTCTATCTCATCAAGGATTTCATCTGCTCATTTTTTTACCATAGGTGATGATCAGGTATTTTTCAACCTAGTCAACTAGATGATCTTTAAATGCCCCTTTGATGAGCTGATGAAAGATGTCAGGTGAGAGCAGACAATATATATCAGCCTAGGGGAAATCATTCGTAAAAAGCTGTATCGAAGGTAGTGAGCAGAATAAAATCATTGTACTAGTAGATGAACTCACAAACAAATCACCAATGATGTCAAACTGATCCCACAAGACTTCAAGGTCCAGCTTGTTGATGAGCAAATCAGTATGTTCCCATGATCGCCATAGCCCACCAACATTCAGATCAGTATGATCAGCCATGTACATATTTGCTTGCTGGTTTATTAAAACATGAATATAGTGAATGGAAAATCCTATACCTTGCATATCAATTGTGAATGATGCAAGCTAACAAGGCTTGCTCCTTGTAGTCAGCTATATATAGGTTAAGCCTATAAATAACTTGTCGGTAATAATAGCCTGGACAGTACATGGTTTGTAAGCAAAACTTGTTCGCTTGCAGAGATCATGAGAACTCAGCACTTGGTATCTAACCTGTGTTTGGACAGAGATTTAATCTACGTCAACTAGCAATAGCACACAAAGACATCTAACCTTCTCTAAACCTCTCTTATCACCAGAAGATCTATTATCAGGTGTCCTCTCTTGTTCATCATCTGAATACTGTTGTCACTACTATATACCAAGCCTATGCAGGATCGGTGGGCTAATCTCAAACTGATGCAACAGGACCTTCTAAGACCAGATGGAACAATAAAGAAGTAGATGCACTTGTTGAATACTTCTACAATAACTGTTCAAGCATCTCAGACAGTGGGACCTTCCAAGCTTTTGTAATCAATGTAGCTGCTGTAGCAGCTGAAGCATGGAATGAACTCATCATAAAAAAAGTGTGATTTCCATGTTAGCTAGGTTTGAAACTAATGTCATGTGTAATATATAGTTCATGATGAGGGACTTCTGGAACAAGAGCTGGAAATACTTGGAGCAAATTGATACTATCAATCCAGGTGGTGGTACCTCAGGTTCAAGAGCATTTGTCCCTGGTACAAGCAGTACATCAGTCCTGCTCAACCCTACAGACAATGTCAAGGAGGATACTGGCCAAGATGACTTTGTAATACCTATATCTACTCTGGCAGTGTTGCCACCAAGTCTTCCCTGTCAAACCCATACCACAGACACTACTATAGACCATAACCTTGTTGACCATACCATTTACACAACAGCTGCTGCAATCAATTCATTGTCCATACCCATATCCTCCCTCAATACAAATTCTGCTATCGTACTTGGTCATGCATCCATCTCCCCCTCTCAAACAACTACTCTACTTGGTCATGAGCCTGTCTTCCCCTCATCTATGTCATTTGCTCATAGCAACCGAGCAAAATGTCCCTTTGAATCCATGTCATCTGATGATACTTTGGCATCCATATCAGGTCTCATGAGTACTTCACCTGCATTGGGTTCCAGTATTGCTACACTCTTATCATCATCTACTTGTCAAAGCAAGAACTCTCAGAATTCCAGCAATCAGGCAGTTTCCTAAAGTATGGATTCAACTAGTATTGCACTTCATGTAGTCGACTTGTCTATCTGATATTTGAATGACTCCCTCTCAGCTAATTTTGTTGATCCCCTCAAGGCCATTTCAGATGCTACCTAGACTGTCAAGCATCTGACTTCTTTAGGGCTTATAAATAAAGAGCATGAAAATACTTTCCTAGTCGTTGCTAAGTGATGCCCTGCGGTAGCTGTGATATTTGACATGCTTAAAGAAAAGTTTACAACAGTGCCAATCTTGGCATATCCTGATAAACATAGATTGCAAGTTCCAGTTAGAAACCGATGCATCAGATTTCACTACAGGAGCAGTGTTCTCTATTGTTAAAGAAGACAAGTGGCACCCCATAGCCTTCTCCTCTTATAGCATGAGTCTACAAGAAAGGAATTTTCCAATTGCAGATAAGTAAATGCTGAGCATTATCTGAGCATTGGAAATATGGAGACACTACCTTGAAAGGACCAGAGATCAATTCGAAATCTGGAATGACCACGCCAACTTGCAATACTTTATGAAGGCCCAAGATCTTAATTGTCGGCAAGTCCAATGGACATAATATTTAACACATTCCAACTATCTCTTTGTTTACAAAGTAGGATCTTCTAATGTCAAAGTAGATGCACTCTCAAGGAGAGAGGATCATGCTGTTGGTATAGAAGAAGATAACAAGGGAATCACTATGATTTCTCCAGAGAAGATATAAACTGTGACTACGATTATAATCCAAGATATGTAAAGGGGACCTATTATGATCAAATATCTTCAAGAGATTGACAAAGCTTAAGAAAAGTGACATCATCAAGTTATGTAAAGAAAATAATATCTGTGAGGAACCCTTTGTTGAAAGATACAGTATGGTGAGGAGGTCTTGGCCATAGTGAGAAAGCTAGACAACAAATATAATACAAAGAGGACAGCCAATAAGAAGACACAGCATAGCAAAAATGAGTGTTGTGCTGCTGAGAAGGCATTGTGTACACAGAGAGTATGTGAGTCACATCGACTACAGCAAGCTAAGGAAAATTGTAACATTCTGGATACAAACTGGTATGTTTAACTGTCTTTCTTGTCTGGCTACAGATATGATATGATAGTATCATAGTTTTTTCATCAGTCTGGTCAAATTCTCGGATACGGCCACTCTCCTTGCACATCATTCACCATTATCACTCTGCAAGGCTGTTTCTACTTCTTTGGTTGCTGATACTAGAGCTAGCAACATGTTTTCTTTTGACATCTATACTCTTCAGTGCCCACCTAGTCCCTCTCACAAACAATCTTTTTGTATGATGGAAGTTGGCATAGAGGATCAGAATGACAAACAGGGCAAGATATAGTAGAATATTTACTTTGCTACCATGACTCTGATGTTGCCTGTACATAATCTCATTTTGCCCACCATGTGATAATAGTATTCTTGATCCCCAAGCTAACTGCACCTTGTATGACTATGTCTTGCACTATGTCTGTCTTTGTGCGGACAGTTCAACCCTGTTCTTTGACATGAATAGGAGAGCCAATGTATGCATCTTCTAATCATGACACATCTTTTGCATGGCTTGGATCACTATGAGATGATCCACGAGACAAAGATCTTATCTGATATTCCAAGTGTTTTTGTACTGCACGAACAGTTGGTGTTACGACGCTATCTTTTTGCTCCTATGCTTTCCTTTATCTTATCTTATCAGATAAGGTCATCTAAGAAATATCAAGGTTATAGCCACATTAGATTGTAAGTGCTAACCTTAGTCCGGAATGTTCTAGACCCTTCCCCTGATGACATCATTGATGATGTCATGCCTCACATCATACACATGTTCACCTTATGTATCACACATGTCTTCCTCATGTTGCTGTGTGACATCCCTTCTCCTCATGTCTTTCATTTCTATGCTGTGTGCCTCATGCATTCCTCACGCATCACATGTGTACACCTTATGTATGCAGCCCTATGACAATGCCCTAGACCCTATGGGTTTAGGGTATGGACTATTGTAGAACATATCGGTAGATCTGATATAAACATGTACATACAGTAGAACTAGTATATAAGCCAAAGGCCCACCTGGAGACATCCTCCAGTCTGGTTCTCCTTGGAGTTCTTCCTCTAGACCAGCCCACTTCCTAAGTCCAAGCTTTCTAGTGCAACCTGATAAAAATCCAAGTGGTCTAGGGTTGTTTCAGTTGGTATGGCAGGATTGCAGTCTTTTAAAATGTCCTATGATACATTTGGCCCTTGAACATGGTCAGTGATCTAAATAACAATTATTACTGAATGTCAATGCATTTCATGAAGTTGTATGTGACTAATCATATGTACCTTGATAGCCTTGATATTATACTCCTGCCTTTTGTCCAATGGAAGGAAGTTGCCAGACTGACCTGTCATATTGACTAGCCAGCATCGCTGGTGAACAAAGTCACTGGTTAAGTCAATCATCTAGATTAACACATCAAAGATACATAAAACAAGCCATACCAGAGTTTAGGTGGCCAATCATGTTGCAAACATTGTAGAAGCTCTAGAACTTCACCAAGATAATTGGAATCATCCACCAGAAAAACGAAAAGTAAGATGAGGAAGAGTGGATTTAATGATCCCACCATCACCACTCTCTGTAGCTTTATAAAAGTCAATATATCATAGGATATCTCAGTTCCATAAAATGGAATTACATAATGTTTGGTCATGTTGGCCTTCAGGAAATGCATCAATAGTATCAATGGCCACACTTGATGCCAATTTATCTGCAATTTGCTTAGGCAGATCATATAACTGAGTTGTACTCTTGGATCATAGATCTTCTAGCATCTCAATGTCTCCAATGACCTTCCAGCATGCACAGAAATGTGTTTTGGCCACATGATGGATAGCATCATGAAGGTTCTGATGAAAAGGATCACAGGTTTGCACAGATACCAACTCTTTTCTCTCCAGCAAAGTGAAAGCATGTATTAGTCCACGGCCTGCTGTTGTGCCTAGATATTGCTTGTGTAGAGAATTAGCAAAGACCATCAATAAGTGAAACCATCCAAAAGTTGGAACCAGCTAGTCTGCGAGTCGCCCCTAATAGAACATGTAGTAGGGTGCCCTGACACCAACAGCTGCGCTCTTGACTGGCATCAGCTATGGTGGAATAGGATGGGGCATAACCTTCTGGATGGAAGAAATCCCTAGCCTTACAAGGATGCAATGAAACACTTTGAAGAGCTTCTGTTCAGTAACAAGGTCAGAAGGATATCTCCAGCATGTTTGTGCTCAGTGATGGCAAGTGTTCGGAAGGGGACAGTTTTCAGATAGGAAGATCTGTTTATTGACCATGCTACACAGAAGTGGGCAGACAAGCTATTCACCTAGTTTTGTAATTAGAACTTGTGCAGTGTAGTCAAAAGTTGTGTACTGTGGTCAAAAGTTGTGCAGCATAGTGAAAGATTGTCCATAGCTACCTCAAAATTGTGCATGGGAGCTTAAAGAAAAGTCGCAGAATTTTCTGCCGTTTGCTATGCCATAGGTTTGTATGCTGATTGAAAGTGCAATTGGACCCTCATATATATGGACCTTCATCGACAAGAGACATCAAGTAACATTGTTGTATTGGAAATTATGGATTTACAGACAGATGAACATATTTGGGCATCCTCTAGACATTTTTATAGTCATCTGTTGAAATTTTCTGTTTGCCAAGTTTTGTTTTGTGATACCTTTCATTTAGTGTACTCAGATCTCTAACAAGTTGTAGTGTGCTTTGTCTGAAAAGCAGTGTGCTCAACCCTGAAATTATTATATGCTACTACTGATTTTGAGTGCAGAATATATGTGTATTTGGACCCTCATAAACTTGGACCCTCATATGTTGTAGCCAACAGTTGTGCAGCATAGTCAAAAATTGTACTCAAATGCCTTCAAATTTAGCTCACAAAGTGCAGAAAAAGTCATGGAATTTCCCACTGTTTGCCATGTCATGGTATAGATCTAATTACTGAAGCAGAAAGGAACAGCCAACCAGGAGGAGTTCTGAATACTTAGAACAATTACATGAGGGGCTACTGTAACACTGCCTAGGGGATTGAATGTTGAAAGACCATATGACGATCTTGCTTGAGTTGATATATTTTTGAGAACAACCTAATGGACCGCTTACAGCGATCTTCCTGTGTGTTTGAAAAATACTGTTTTATTATTGTGGGTGAAGATAGGGCTTGCCAGAACCCATACTCAACCCAGCAAATTAATCTGCCCAGGTAGAACTGAGTGAATGACTGTCTTGTTTCATTGGGTTGGATACTAGCGTTTTTGTGTTGAATAATTCCAAATGGAACAAGAATTGTGGATCTTGGGGGAAATTAGACAGCCAATTCCAGGTCAAAGAGGATGAGGTGGCCTCTCTTTATGTGGTCATATGATCCACATGTAAAAATAGTGCATAGGCCAAACAGAACATTGGAGCTATCAACGTGCTCTAACGTCACAACATGAGAGCCATAGTTGAAAGTACATACAGGAAAGACGCTATTTTTGAAGATTTTCTGGAGGTGGGGATCTTTGGAAAAAAGTACGGCTAGATGGCCCCAATATTCTTGATAAAGCTTAGGAGTATAGAGGGCAAATGCCGCTAGACACTCGTGAAAAAATAGGTAGAGGTGGCTATTCAAATATGTGCTGTTCATAAGGCCTATGGCTCGCTGAAATACTGTGTGTTCTACGAACCTGTTGATGATGGTTTGATTGGCTTCAATGTACTTTAAATTTCCTGGGACCTGTGGGGTTCAGGGATCAACAGGCATTATTCACATAGGCATACAAGTAATGGTTGCCTTTTGCCTGCCTCCATAAGAGACCCCAGCAGAGAGGGAAGTAAAGTCTCCCTTGCGCTTTCTACTAGTCTGCTTAACCTCCTTCTCTGCTTGTTCCAGGAGTTCACTCCTCTGGGCCTGCACATCTGCCCAGTCTCTACTTTCTGGCCTGCTAGTGAGCACAACAATAGTGTGGTCCTCTTCATCAAGAATTGCAACTGGAGTGCTAAAAAAATAAGTGAATGGTGAAATATAAAAAGCAGTATTCTTACCACCCATCCCATACAAGGATGTGGAATCCTTCTCCAAGCAACTCTTTTAGAGACCATTCACCCATACTCATGAGACACAGCTGCCTGCTAACAAATGCCCTTGTAGCTGTAGAAAAGCCTCACATGTTAAAATTGATGTCCAGGGAACTAGGTTTGTGGAACTTCTTGTTATGGAGGGCTGCAGGATAGAAAAGTAAGCCAACAGAAGTGCATGTTTTTGATGGCTTACCATATAGGCTGTTCATTTGATGGGTGAGGCTTAAATATGGACTTAGAACAGAAAAAAGGTTGCATTCAACACATGACATGCAATGAACTTTCCAGGGCTTGTGTAATATTAGTCTCGAGCCATTATAGGAAATTCAGATGAGCATGAGAAAGCAGATCCCCTTATTTTAGTACTAGCTCAGTTTCAGGGAATTGCCTGAACTTGTGTGGCATTGACAATGGGTCGTGTTTAGAATGTACAATGACCAGGAGCATGGATTCTTTGCTATTGCGACTGGAATACAAGTAATGTGGCATTCATGACATGTATATTAATGTTTGATGATGTAGGCAAGCCTATGGTCATTGTAGATGTTCATGTCCAGTCAATGATGAAGAGCCTAGTATTTGACATCATCCAAAACCATGGGGTATCTGCCGATGATAAGGACCATAGGTTGTTAGAAATTGCATACACATATTGCAGCACGACTCATGGGTGGCAGAGAATGGGAAGGTTTAGAATTCTCCCACCACATGTCATTCACTACAAATGGACCTATGGGAAATTGTTACTAAATATGTCAATAAAACCTGTCATACCTAAATAAAAGTTTCACTAAGTGAACAATTGACAGAAATCACTGTCAGCACATCTAGAAAATGCATAAATATGATATATTTGGAATAATTTGTGCACTATTTGTACTACAGCATGAGGTATATGACCCTGTGATGTAGGGAATTTTATGTCCGTTATTGGTTCCATAAGGTTCAGAAGGACAACTGGATGACAAATCAGAGCACCTTGTACTCCCACCTCATGTGGACCGCTGTCTTATCACATTGTACTACCAACAGTAGTGACACCTAATACTATCATAGCGAGGATACCTTCTGGATACCATTCGGATGCCCTTTTTTTTATTCAGGCTATGCATTGTCGGACGCCATACACCATGCTACTTTGTCAACCATATAGTCCATGTTTAAACATATCTGTCATTATATACAAGTATGATCTACACAGTTGTTGTGATTTCATTATGCTAGATGTATGTTACATACATTAATCAGCATTGATGATCAATGATGACTTGAAGACAAGGCTCTACTCATCGAATGGAATGCAAAAACTCATATCTTTCACAGCATAGTACTGGGGTTTCACATTAGATGCGGGTTGCATAGAAGTATTGACAAATAAACAGTATCAAAAACCATAAATCGACAAAGTTTGCTCAACAGCCATTGAAAACATCTTCTAGATCTTCCTCCTAATAGCATCATTATTTTCATGGCATAGCTCGTCAGAACAATCAACCACCTAATGCAAGAAAAAATCTCCTTCCATAATGATTCATGGGTCCCAAATAGACTAGGCATCAAAGGGGAAGGTGAGATATGCGGCAACAAATGACATTTAGAACAACTTATACGCAAAGAGGTAGCAATCTTGAAAGTCAATGTAGAGGTGGGGGTTTTCCAACAGGTATTCTTCAAGGGCTTTTGCAAGCCACTTCCATTTGTTCACATCTCTGGGATCAAAACCATCATGAAGGGGGAAAAAAGGAAACATGGACTGTTAAGGATGAGCTCACAGATGGAACCAAGGATGGGACGGCTCACAGAGGATAAGAGTGCATTTGTACCAGGGCTATCTTGTGGAAAGGGTCATATATTCTCCAACTCAGAAACAATAAGGAACAATGGCATTCCTCTTTGAGTTATCAAGCCTCCTTATCACCCTCTATCTCTCTTATCGTCTTGTTAAACAGAGACAAACTTCACCATCTCTTATAATCTTTGTCTTCATCATTTCTCTATTCTACATTCTCAAACTCTACTCCATCACATCCACCTCCACCTTCAACATCAAAAACATATCTTCTCTCACCATTGCCCTCCTCATTATCTACACCACCATCATCCTTGGGATTGTTGGCCTCTGGTTGACAGTCCTTATCATCTTCTATCGTCTCTCTCATCCAGAAGTAAGTACTCAGTTCCAAATTTACTACCAAGGGAAGCTCGTGGTAGCCCTTGAGGTTGATTACTGAGGCGGTAGAGCTAAACCTGAAGCACCTTCAGGATGGGATAAGCCAGATAGAGACTGGGACAACCCTACCTCTTGGGAAAATTCCTTCTTGAGGAGTTTCCTCATGAGGTAATGATGTGGAGTGAAGACATACCCATAAGGGTAACTCACTTTGTAGATGGAGGGTTCATGCTAGGTAACAACTGGCATGAATACCTAAGGGAGGTAGATAGGGAATGATACTCCATAGCAGAAGCGACAAAGATATGGAGATCTCAGATTGGAGAGGATCAGCCCTCATCCAAGACTAATTCAGGGAAAGTGGTAGATATTACAGACATAGAGTATAAAAATGAAGGTGAGTAACTGATGGGGTAATTTCCCATCGAGAATTGTACATTATTTATTTTGTACAAAATTTCTATTCTTGTCACTATTCATTTGAATGATAGAAAGTGACGAAATATTAGGAACTCCTAGTGGAGTTAAGCTAATAAGCAGTCAACAGTCAGTCAAACTACATAATCTGATTAGTCAATCATGTTAGTGATTGACAGTTACGCGATTGTCAGTCATATGGATGACAAAGCAGGTCACAGGTATGATCTAATCTTCATCTGTGACTGTGGATTACATCATCAATTGTGCAACCTACTGTGGATGGATGTGCTGATTGTACACAACTATGCATGACTATGCATTACTGCGTATTGACTGTGCATTGACTATGTACAGCTGTGCAACTGTGCAATGCTATACGTTCAGTATGAACTCTGACACTTTAGAGTTCAAACTCCTCTTTATCTTATCAAATAAATATGTCATGTATGTAACGATTAGATTAAGAAGTTCAGATAACATCTTATCATCTTATCTTCACTCTCACATTTGAATCTATCAATCAAGACTATGACTCAAGTCCTCTTTACCAAGTTATCTGCTAGTGGAGTGAGTCTCACACTTTGCATCATCCCTATCACTGTACTGCACACCAAGTGGAAGTTACTATACTTCTGTTAGTAAACACAAAAAATGAGTAGAATGTACATCACAAACTTCTAAGTCTCATCTTCATGAAGGCCTTCAAGTTGTTCCCCGTCCATTGCTTGAAACCATGTCCCTGAGGGATGTTGAAAGAAGGTGTGACGACTCTTCTAAGAAGAGGACTTAGCTGTAAGTACTCAAATATAGTTGTAAGGAGTTAAGATGTTATTAGAACTCAGATGCTGAGTTCGAACTTATATACACTACAATTATTTAATACTACTTAAAAGGGTTAGAACTCGATATGACATCTTGTTCAACACTTCCCCTTGCTAAATAGTTGTTTCTATATAGGCATGTAAGCATATAGAGTATGTATAAGAGTGTAAAAATGATTAGGAAGATCAGAATAATTCTAGTCCAAGTTCTTTGTGAAATTGTTCAAACTTAATACATCCAAGGTTCTTTGTGAACATATCTGCAGGATTATTGGCTCCTTCAATGTAGAAGGCTTCAATAATGCAATCTTCAATCCAGTCATGTACTGCATGCCATGGAATCTCAACATGTTTATTCCATGTTTCTGTGATGGGGTTGGAAGACATGAAGATTAAGCCTTGATTATCTCTACAGATAAGAGTAGGTTTGAGTTTGTAGCCCATCTCTTCCAGTAATTGTCAGATCCATACAACTTGTTTGCTACAATCAGATAATGCAATGTATTTAGCTTCAGTAGATGAGTGAGCAATGCACCTCTGTTGTCGCAAACACCAACTGAATGTGCAATTAGCTAGTTTAATAAACCAGCTGGTCTGAGAGCGTCTGTTGTTGGGATTGGATGCCCAGTCCACATCTGTGATTGCAATCAATCCTGAGCCTTTTGTACCATTGAATATGAGGCCATAGTTGCGGGTTCCAAGAAGATATCAACAGATGTACAGTGCCTTGTTTACATGTTCCTCAGTGTGATTGGCAGCATGTTTAGACAAAGCAGTGACTGCGTATGCAATGTCTGGACAGGTTCAAATCATGATATACAATGATCCTATTATACTTTGGAATTGGGTTTACAATTCCAAGTTTGTAGGTTCATCGTGTTTAAGGGGATAATATCCCTGAGGTAGAGGTGCGAGTGCAATATGTGCATTTTGTAATCTAAATCGTTTGATGACTTTATCAAGATATGCGCATTGATCGACTAGTATCCGATGTCCTTAACGTTGGATGCGCATGTGGAGAAACTCAGTAGCAATACCAAGATCTCTGCATTCCCACTTTTTCATGAAGTGACCTTTGATCTCATCAACAATGGCCTTTGTTGGACTACAGAATATAGCATTGTCTACATAGAAAATGGCTACTACCAATTGAGAGCCTCTCCTTTTGTATAGGAAGATGCTTGGATCTGATTTAAGACGTTCAAATCTGAGTTCTTGCATGGATTTATTTAGGGTGTTCCACCATGCCAATCTGGCTTGCTTAAGTCCATACAACACCATTTTCAGGTGGAGGATTTTGCCTTCTTGGCTAGGGATTTTAAATCCTTCTGGGAATTCCATGTACTCACTATCACGCCAGTGTTGTTGTGGTGGGCATGGAAGAACAATGATGACGAGATCCCAGATAGTGAACCTCCTCTTCCACCAAATACAATAAAACTGGCATCATCACGGAACTGCCGCTCACTGAATTCTCCTGCTCTGTGCTAGTGTTCGCATCCTCTCATCACGCCGGATTTCAATGGCTCAAGCGGAAGCAGGCCAGAGTTTTCTAGCTCAGTACTGTCAGCGATGCCTCCAGCTTGACATCCACCTCACAATTAACCACCATGCCTCAATGCATGTCGTATCCATGATAAAGAAGTTTGGGCCAGTATATTCCTGGTGGCTCTTTGCTTTTGAACGATTCAATGGGATGCTTGAGCGAGTCAAGCTCAATAGTCATGATGGTGGTCGTATGGAACTGATCCTTCTGCGTAACTGGGTCCAAACACATCTCATCTATGAATACCTGATTTTTCTGCCTGTCGACACTCATCCGCTTGAACACCAAGTTCTTGAATGAGTTATCAAGACTCAGGCAACTGAACGGAGTGCACTGATGACACAGATTGCAGTCTATCAGAGTGAAGCCACACAAGGTCTGCTTTTTTGCCTATCGTTACCATCATCTGATTAAGGGTACTTTCTCAGATAATGTACGGCTTCCTTTGAGACAAGCAAGATTTGTAAATCTACGGAGCTATGGTCCACCGGGTCTGTTTTATCCCCTACTTTTCAAATATTGCTGCAGTCTTTGGCCTCAACTCAACCTTATCAACCATCTCATGGTTGGTAATGGTACTCATGTTCGAAAAGATGGCATACATTATGGCTGCACAATGAATCGACGAACTCAAGCTGACTCATTTGCCTTTATTTCGGATGGTACAACTCGATCTCCAGTTCAAATCGTGGCTCTGTTTGTGGTTGGTGTCTCAAATGAGATACCACAGGTGTGTGCTGTGATCTGACGGATGATCACAGACGATGCATTGTCGTCACTCCCTTGGCACCTCTAATGCGTGTACCTTGATTTGTGGATGCGCTGCTCATTTTCACCATTCTTAGCACATCAACCCTTGGTATCCATGTCACACACGCAAATGTGTTCCTTGAACATGAAGCCATTCCGATTTCAAAGCTTGATTCACCATTGGCACTTATTCCCGCATACTCAGACCGTATCAACAAGCCTATCTGGATATCAGTTTCCTGTGATCACGTACGTACAACCCACATCTTTTCCCTTTTACTGACATTACACCAGGTCGGAAATGAACCAGACGATTTCTTCAATGATGATGATTGAGTGATAGAGTTGGTAGGAGGAAAGTTGCGTACCATCTTTTAGTTCTCATTTGGAGAGAACTCGTCCTCGTCCAGTTGCAATGTAACTTGCTTGAGCTTGCAACAGGAGGAGCTGGTGGTGCGCTCATGTCCTTTTTATCTCCGTTTGCTTTTTTCACTGTGCCAGCTTTCTTCTTTCCCCCAGCTTTCTTTCCCTTCTGCTCACCTACTCCATCAATCTGAAGCTTCAACTGTTTGTTCATCGCCATCTCCTTTTTTCGTCCTTGATCTGCTTTTGTCCTGCAAGTGTCTCTTCAGGATCCTTGGGATCACCCCACACCCGACCATTATCGAGAAGATATGCCGCCGTGTCATATTTGCGATTCTCTAGCTTGCTGAGCCATTCAACAGCAACCATCCATCGACATGCTTTGTTTTCGAACTTCTTCGTCATTGAGAGTGGTCCTGCTTTGAGCTCTCCTCGAACACGAGTCACATAGCGGTTACTTCCAGCAGGATCTTCGCATTTGTCAATGGCATCAAGAAAGTCCTGCAGCTAATAGCTGAACATGTAAGATACCAATAGTAAAATTGAAGCTTGCGCAACGTA
>JBBPQJ010000060.1:0-16031 GCA_038092415.1 Xerocomus tenax
CGAAGAAGCCGTAGAGCGCCATCTTGAACGCTTTGGCGTCGATGTGCAGGCGCGCGAGGGCTTTGGACAAGGTTGGGGCATCCTTGGAGGTCGGCTTTGGTGGAACACCTGCAGCGATTGATCCAATGACCTCCTGGAGGAACGAAAAGGTCGCTGTGATGTGCGTCAGTTTACGGATGGGCCTACGGGAAGTGAGAGGTGTCAACCTGACGTTATAGCCTTGGTGCGCAGAGGGTTCTTGGCGAGCTGAACAAGATACCCAGCCAGCAAAGGGTGCAATGGCGCCTTTGGTGAGATTCGTGCACTCATGTGTCGATTCGGGATGTAAGCTGAAACCAAGCGCCTACAACCCAACACTGCCCCTTTGTCTACAGTCTGCGCATCTTTAAAGGGCCTATTGTCTATGAATTAACGTGCATCCCAAAATAAGGACATTATTTCTCTACTAATGGATATCTAACCAGTCCAGGGTTCCATCACTGACGACCCTTCACCCAAGCTTTGACAGTGTCCGCAAAAGAAACCATGCAAATCGTTTGCCAAACGCCAAGACCAATGCGAGGCGTAACTCCCCGGTAGAGGCCCTTGATACCGTTTTCCTTGTAGATGAAGCTCAAGGTGTTCAACATGGTCAGCTTTGCCGGACGGTTGGCGTTCGCAGCACCCTTGGCCATGGATTGCATCTTGTAGTGTGTCAGTTTCCTAGAGCTAAGTGTCGTAGAGACAACATACTTCAACACGGACGACCTCAATGGGTTGATTCCAAGTCGCCAGAGCACCACCAATTGAAGAGGCAAGGATACTGTCGCCTGCACTCAACTTTTCATGTTCACCTTTGCCACGGACGTTTCGAATCATTGTCTCAGCCAACCGCGCAAACCCCATGCTAAAACTCATTAACCAATGCAACGTCATTATCAAGAGAGCAACACACCGCGAGCCCCAGTTCGTACATTGACGTACAGCGACTGCATTGACACCTTTGTTGATACCACGAATACCCTCCTTGCGGTAAATGTCCATAAATACTTGGAAGGTCGATCGCTGTACGCCGCTTGCTGCTTCTTTGTGTCGAGTAATTTCAACAGTCTTCATGCAAGTCGTGAAACCTATTAAGCAGGTGTATCAATAAACATGAACCGTCGGCAGTCCAACAACAATGAGACTTACCCATAGTTGCATAGGCTTGAGCAATACCACCACACATACCACCCACAAGACCAGCGGCGGCGGGGCTAATGCCCATACCCACAACACCAGACTCGACTTCAGAAGCAGTGAACAGCAAAACGGCGCCTTTTGTAGAAGCCTCTATCCATGCCTGAAAAATGACGAGGTAAAGGATGGCAAGAAGAGAAAAATGCTTGCTAGCGTACCCATGGTATAAGTCCTTGAAAGAAGCCATTGACACCTCCTCTAGCCCAGACAGCCTTCGTGGCCTGAAGCATTGTCTGCGACCGGTTGGCAGCCATTTGGGTTTTGAGGACCTCCAGAGGCTGCCCCAGAGTCGTCACCTAAGTGAAAAAATCATTCGCATTCACGCTGGTCCCTGAAATACGTAGCGCGGACTTGCCTCCTGGAATAGTACAGAAATAAGTGAGAAACTAGAACAGAGCAACAAGAAAAGCTACTGACAAACTAGGAGACAGAAACAGGATGAGATCGTGAGTGTCAGTAAACTTGTTACCAAAGTGGTGCACAATACCATGTTCATGATCGCACCTGTCAGACGCGGTGAGTGAATGCCTCATGATGTCTCTTGGAGAGATGAACATACCGACGGCAATATTTGACCAGTTGACGCCCTTCTGGCCAGGTTCCTTTTGAATTGCCATCGTGTGCACGTCGTTGGTGAGGGTAAAAGGAAAGAAGTGAAAGAAACAAAGAAATGTCGCGGTCCAAAAATGGGTCGACACGGCGAGCGACCCTGCTTTTTTAGGAATACCCGAATCACTTGCCATTTATGGAAAGAGGAGGACAACGCCACACCGAATCTGCAGCCCAACGACTGTTTATTACGCGTCCAAAGTACACATCAGAATATCCATGCATGCATAACTAAGAGTAGGTATGTAATAGGGAAATAGAGTATAAAAAACCATCCTGCGGCAAAAGGAGAACTAGGGCTCGGCGACGAAACAGTGGTGCAGCTCCTGAATGGATATGAAAGCCACGAGAAAGAGGAATGAAAACCGCACCGAATCCACGAGGCTAGCGAGACCGTGCAAAGTGTAACTGCCGTTGGGCATTCGATCAGGGCGTTGCCGATTTCACTGCCTCTAGGTCTGCTTTCAATCTGCAACAAAACGTGCGAGGCGCGGTCAATAAATTAGTTCCAATGAAAACGGCCCGGTCAAATCAAAAGATGCATGACGCAAGAAGATGTACAATAAAGATCGCCACGACGAAGCAACGTAGTTAAATAAAATCAAAGATCACGGCCAGCGCAATCACTACTCCGAACAAGCTCTGCAGTCCAAAAACCTTGACATACCGAGTGATCGAATCTTGGCTTTCCTCTTGTTCTTGTTCGAGATATTGGATTTCCATTGATTTCCGGGCAACATCTTGCTGAACTTCGTCCAACCGTGTCTGAAGTGTCTCGACCTCCATCTTCAGCGTCCTAACAATGCGACCGTGCTCAGCCTGTAGGTCGTGCATTTTCAAATTGTGTGCTTCGTGAACCCTCTGCAACTCGTCCCGTGTCACAGTCGTGGCGGACGCATGGACAACGCCGTTGCTTCTTGGAGACGCAGCGGGTTCTACAACAGCTAGTTGAGCCCTCAACGTTGCAATTTCACCCTCTAAATCGGAGAGCGACAATGCTAGCTCGGATTTCTGGGCAGCCAAGGTGCCGATCTCCCCGTCGTGGATGGAACGGATTCTCATCACTTCCTCCACACGAATGCGCGCCGCCTCCTCAAGTTCCTTGGAGTGGTTCGTCGACATCTCTGAGAGTGACTCTTTTGTAATAGCCAGGACATCGTTGAGCATGACATTCTCGTCACGGAGGGTAGAAATCTCCTTGATGAGGCGCTCGATCTCGGTTGTTTGATCGGCATTGGCAGAGACCGCTGTAAAGTTGACACGAGCATCCTCAAGCTGTGCCCTCAAGCTCTCATTCTCGGCACGTGATGTGTCCAAGGAGGCCTTCGCCTTGGAGAGGTCATCCTGAGTAGCGCGAAGCTCGAGTGACTGGGCATTGAGGTTCTTCTCCATGGCACTGACTTGAGAGTCGAGGGCAGCCGCATGTTCTGCTTGGAGACCCTCTACGGTAGACTGATGAGCGACACGAAGTTGCTCAATGGTTTCTTGGGACTCGGCACGTAACACCTGGAGGTCCTGACCATGTACTTCTCCCGCCTCATTCTGTACATCGAGTTAGCCTATACAACCGGCCGATGTGATTTACTTGCCTTGGCTCGCTCGAAGGTCTCTTGAAGACGTTGGTCATGTTCAGCCTTCACAGCATCAACTTTCGCATCATACTTCGCCTCCTGAGCCTGTCAGAAGTAAATGTTATTGAAAATTAAAGTCACAGAAAGGGTCATCCTCGCCTCAAGCTCTGCGGTAAGCTGCTTGATTTCTTCGGACAGTTCGATGTGCTTTGAGAGATATGAATGCTCGGCTTCTTCCATCTCCAATTCGTGCGCTTCAGCGGATGCCTGGGCTGTTGCTTTCGTTTCATCGTGGGCAGCGTGTACAGTAGCAAGTTCAGTCCTCAATATCTCGATCTCGGAAACAGCCTTGGCGAGATCAGACTTAATGAGGTCAACCGCGTTAGCATGGAGCAAAGCAGCATCGGCAGCATTCTTCGTGCTTTCCACGTTCCGTGCTTCGGCATCACGTAGGACTTGCTGCGTGGCGGCGACAGCTTCGGCGAGTTCAGCTTCCACCTTTTGGAGACGGCCAAGGGTTTTCTTGTGCTCATCCTCAGTATTTTCGTGACTCTCCTTCAGCTCCAAAATTTCAATCTCCAGTTCAGAAATCTTGGCTGCACTTTCTTCTCTCTCCGCTTTCAACTCGCCAATATGAGCATCAAGAGAGACTATGTCAGCCGTGCGCTGTTGTAATTCGTCGGAGCTCGCTGCCACATCCTGAAGAGCCTTGTTGTGCGCTGCTCTTAAAGTATTCGCCTCTGCGGTAACGGTTTCAACGTCTGCCTTTGCCCTGAGAAAAGCCTCGCGTTCCATTTGCGCAGCTGCTGCAGCCTCAGCAGATGACTGATCGCTGGAAGCTCGCAGTGACTCGAAATTCTCCTGAGCAGCCACAATGTCCGCACGCAACGTTTCGATCTGCGCCTCAAGGGTCTTGATGTTTGCAGCCTGGCTTGCCATAGACTTATTCGCATTGTTGAGCTATAATACCAATGTCATATAGTAACAGGATCGAAGGACATGATTCTTACTTCTTCGCGGGCCAAATCCAGTGCGGCGAGGTCGCGAGAGTGTTCCGCTTGCATTTGCTGTAAACGAGCCTTGAGATCGTGAACCTCGATTTCTGACGTCCGTTTGCCGGCTTGAAGTTGCTCCATAGTTGATGTCTTGGTTTTGACATCAACCAGCGCTTCGCTGAGGGACACTTCGAGCTGCGTGATCTTGGCTTCGAGCGCAGCTACTGCGTTCGACTTGGCAGAAAGGTTCTCGTTTGCTGCCCTTAGCTGTGCAGTATGTTACAACGTGGACATGCAGCGTCTGAAATTGACAACATGCCTTCTCTTGGAGGTCCTCGAGTGCTTTTCCGTCATCGCGAACTTCGCGTATAGAAGAGACTGAGCCCACTGGTCGCATTGTGCGACCTTGCGGAGGCGGCGGGCCTGATGGCGGCAAGCTCTGTCTTGAGCTGGAAGGGGTCCTCTTCAAGGCGTCTGAGATAGAAGCACGAGGGCGAGGTGGGATAGCAGCAGCGGAGACTGCAGCATTGCTGGTTGCATTAGACTTGAGAGATGCAACTGAGCCAGCCGGGGACACGACAGAAGGGCGAGAAGTCACATTCGCTTCGGTGGGAGGCGGTTTAGATAGTGTCGAGGACGCAAATGAGAACAAAGTTGAGGTTCGAGATTTGGGTGGTGGAGGTGCACCAGTCGCCGAAGGGGCCCTTGGGGGGACCATGGATGATCTCCTACTGGGAGGAGGAGGGCCAGATGTTCTGGATGAAGCCATTGTCGCAGCCTTTGTTGGATTCGCGGAAGAGGTGGTAGTTGGTTTCTTAGAAGGGGTAGTGGTTTTGGAGAGAGGAGAAGAGGGAGACGTGGTAGTGGTCTTCCCTGGTGGGGCTGGTTTGGCACCAGCACCCAACGTGGCCTGCCCAGCACATGGTTAATATGAAGCAGGCGTGGTGTTAAGCATGACAAGCGCACCTTCTTGTCCGACGAGCCTACCTTGCCGGAAGCGGACTTTCCAAGCACGTTGGGCTTGTCCTTGGCTGCAGGGGTCGTACCTTTGGAAGGGACATTGGCCTTGCTGGGAGAAGGTAAGGTATCCTCTGGCGTAGCTTCGTGGGGGTTGCCATCAATGTCGCCCACTGATTCTTCAAACCTGGGCTGCACTTCGGGGTTATCTTGAAGAGTTTCCGGTGCAACCTGTGCGCTAGGGTCCTGATCTACCACGTCAGAGGCCTCGTGTTCCTCACGAGTTTCGGACGGCGTGTCCTGAGACGCGTGGACGGATTCGAGGGAAGGTGAAACAATTGACTCAGCGTCGGCCATGATCACTGAAGATGGCGGGCAGAACAAACGGCAAGGAAAATAAAATCTCAGAAAGAAAAATAAACGGCTAGCCGGGTCACGACACTCTCTCATACATACATAAACACGAAAAAACTAGCGTACGTTACTCCAAATCCGCACACAGGTTCAGGGCATTCAGCGCAGGCTCATCGAGCGACTTGTGGTTGTATGACAGCACAGAAACCTGTCGCAGACATCAGCCATTGACTTTGAAGCCAGCCCAAGTGTTTCTCACTCCTCCGGGTTCGACATTAAAGTGTGTCCCTGCACGAACGTCAGCTCAGCCAACCCACCTCGATTTGGAAGATCATACCAAGTGCCAGCTCAAAGTTGATCCATCGCGAGATAAACACACGATTAAAGTGACCATGAGCGACGATAAGGACATCGCGGGCACCTTTCCCTTGCTCAAAGTACTGGCGGTGATACTCCCGGATCTGTGTAACAGTATCATTCAGAAACCAGGGGTGATCTCGAGGTCTGCTTGACCTTGGCGATCACGCCATCCACTCGAGAACACATGTCGCCCACGCTCTCACCCCCGGGGCAACTGGTGATTACTGAGATGTATTTCCATCGTCTCATTGGGACACGCACCCATCTCTCCAGATGTTCCAGCCCGGCTGGATGGCCAAGATTTCCTGCTTGAGAAGCCCTTCATAATTACCATAGTCCCATTCGCGCACTTGTTCAGTTATGACATGGTTGGGAGGCTCTGGCAGGTGTCCGAATAAGAGATCGAAGGTCTTGTACGCACGCTGTCGTGGTGAGATGTAAGCAACACCGAGGTTCTCTGGGACAAGCGCTCCTGCAAATCGGTTAGTGCATTGTTGGTTGTTTCAGGATGCCACTAACGGCCTTGCCCGACTAGAAGCGGTGCTTTCTCCCTGATTTGTTGTTCACCACGAACCGTCAGGGGGATGTCAGTCCTCCCCGTCTGCGATCAAGGAGTCTCAGTGCAAGGCTCGGTACAATATTCGCTTACGTGGCGTCTGTACAGACGGATAGGATTAGAGATAAGAAGAAGGCAGGCAGGCGGAGCTCACCCGTTCAGCGACCACTCAGTCTGGCCTGCGAGCGTGGTCGACGTCGTTTTTCGTGATATATAAAGTGAACTGACCGTGTCGGATGAGGAATACCCTGGGTGTTGGACGGGTCATTGAATTGAAGACTATGTATTAGGACGTAAGTACTTAAGTGGTAAACACTTCTTGTCACCAACTCCGACCATGTTCGACGAATGTAAGTCGTTCTAGTAGACAACGTCTACACTCTTCTAATCATTCTTTCTAGTCGTCGAGCATGCTGCGCCGACCGGCCATGTGCGCTCTCCGTTGCCCCATGTCCAGTACGAAGGCTTTGAACCTTCCCCGTACGACGACCAACTAGCAGGTCAAGCTCACTCTGCGTCTGTCCGTGTCACACCCTCTTGCTTTCCAATAAGCTAATTCCAGTCCAGGTGGATGCACAGTTATCGAATTCCTCCCCCGCTGATGCTCCCATCTTTGACCTCGGCAGAGTACAATATACACTTCCTGCTCCCTTGGTCTCTCTCGCGGTTTCCTTTGACGTCCTGGCAATGGCACTTTCTTCCAATCTCATCATTCTCATTGAGCTCTCTCATGCGGAACAGGTGCTCCAGATTCCCATTCCCCGCAAGCCTACCGAAATGTCTGTACACAAGATATTCCTTGACCCTTCTGGTCGACATCTTATCATCACGTCACATCAAGGAGAAAACTGGTATCTATATCGTGGATGGAAGAAACCAAAACTATTGAAATCCTTCATTAAACTGGTCATCGAGAGCATTGCATGGAATAAAGCAGCACTGCTATCATCATCGCACTCTCTGTCAACCAAGGAATTCTTATTTGGAACGCGTAGTGGCAGTATCTTCGAAGCAGTTCTGGACGCAGGGGAGGACCTTTTCAAGTCGCAAGAACGTTATCTGCAGCTGCTCTTCTCATTGCCTGAGAAAGCTCCAATAACGGGCATCAAATTTGCACTCTTCCCATCGACAGATCAAAGAAACGCACTTGTGATTGCGACTACCCCATCGCGTATCTACCAATTCACTGGAACACCCGACCGGCGCTCAGATGACGGAGGTCGCCTCTTTTCCTCCTTGTTCGCCATCTACCGAGAATCTGCGCCAAGTAAGTTTCCGAATTATTTCATGCTATTCCAGACTGAGATAGCGAAGAGATATCTGAACTGCCTGGAGACTTGCAATATTCTGAACTGCGCTTCTTCACGCCGAACTCGGATCAGGCTCTCTCATTGCCCAAGACACTTGCTTGGATGACAGGTCAGTGTTCCTCGAGATTAACCACATCCTGCTTACAACTGTCGTTGTTCAGCACCTGGGATATATCATGGCACTCTTGACTTTGATCCTGATTCGGACGATCACATCGATTCGACACAACTCCTTCCCTATCCCAGCCAGCCCTCTTCCGACTCCTCTACTTCGCTAACACATCCAGAAGTCCCCACGTCGATTCTAATTACCGAATTTCACTTCATCCTGCTTTATAGAGACCGTATCATAGCAATATGTACTCTGAATGGGAAGCAGACCTACGAAGACGTCATTCCGCTGGTGAGCAGGACCGTGTACATTCAGAGATGTGTCTCAAACCGTCACAGAGACCAAATGAGACAGTCAAGGGGCTAGTAGCAGACCCCGTGCGCAAGACATATTGGGTTTACACTGACCAATCGATATTTGAGCTAGTAGTGGGGAACGAGAGTCGCGACGTATGGCAGATATATCTTGCGCAGCGGGATTTTGACGTCGCATTGCGGTATACCAAGGTTAGTTTCACTGCCTGGCATAACGAAGGGGGGTAATAACCATTCATCAGACTGCCACGCAACGTGACAAAGTTCTTTCAGCCCAAGCCCATGCTTTCTTTGAAGAAAAACGCTACTTCCAAGCGGCTCAATGCTATACTCAGTGTTCAGTCTCCTTTGAAGAGGTGACGCTCAAGTTTCTGGACGTCGGCGAACGAGACGCGCTACGGTCATATTTGATCAGCCGCCTTGAGCGGACTCGCAAAACCGTAAGTTGGAGCATTTTGAGAAATCGGCACATTTAAGATGGAGTCCCAACTAGGATTTAACGGCCAGAATGATGTTGTCAACTTGGCTTGTCGAATTCTATCTTAGCAAATGTGACGAACTAGATGATCTCTGTGCATCTGAGGCTGCGACAAGTGACGTGGAGAACGTGCAGGCGGAGCGTGCTATCCTCGAAGAGGATCTCTGTCACTTTTTTGAGACCTACAAGGTCGGTGGCCTCAACTTCGCCTTGGTTGCTTTCTCTGATTTCTCGACAGGCGAACCTTGACCGTAATACCGTATATGAGCTCATACAATCACACGGACGAACGGACATGCTGCTCTTCTATGCGACCGTAGTTGGGGATTATGAACGTGTTGTCCAGCATTGGATACTCGAAGAAGACTGGTTGAAGGCGATCGACACACTCAATCGCCAGGTTTGTTTATCCGTCTATCCTGGTGTACGGACTCTTAAAGTCATACTAGTCGGATCTAGAGCTTTACTATCGCTTTGGCGCAGTTCTCACCAGGCATGCGCCGAAAGCAGTGGTTGATTCGTGGCTCAAACAGTCAGCTCTGGATCCTTTGCGACTGATACCGTCTCTTCTACAATTGCAACACCTTCCCCGCGATCCACTAGTACCAAATCAAGCGATACGGTATCTTAATCATGTCGTCTTTGACCAACACAATACCTCTTCTACGGTCCACAATCTGTTGGTGACATTTCACGTCTCCTCATCCTCAAGTTCCCCCGGAGATGATGGCCCTCTGTTACGCTTCCTTACGACGGCGCCTTCCAATCCACTTAGTGGAAAACCATATTATGACTTGGACTATGCACTGCGGTTGTGCAAGAAAGCAGGCCGGACACAGCCTTGCGTACACATCTACTCAAAGATGGGTCTATACGAAAACAGCGTCGATCTTGCCTTGCAGAAGGGCGACCTAGAACTAGCAAAGATAAACGCTGATATGCCAGAAGATGATCCTCAGTTAAGGAAGAAGCTTTGGCTCAAGATTGCTCGGTATGTCGTACAGGACAAGAAAGACATCAAAGCGTGAGTGGCAATTGAGTTGCATTGGATACTCATTGATGGTTCTCGATGCAGTGCGATGCGATTCTTGGAAGACACCGATCTGCTCAAGATTGAAGATATTCTACCTTTCTTCCCGGACTTTGTCGTTATTGACGACTTCAAGGAAGAAATTGCGCATGCACTGGAAGGCTACTCTGCTCACATCGACGATTTGAAGAAAGAGATGGATGACGCTACACGCACCGCGGAGTCGATCAAGCAAGATATTGTTGAGCTGAAGAGTCGCTTCGTTACCATCGACGTTGGAGAGCGATGTTCCGTCTGTGCAGAACACTTACTAACTAGACAATCCTACATATTTCCTTGTCAACATACGTTCCATGCTGATTGTTTGATCGGACTGGTGAGTTTGTACATATCCGTGCAATTCTCATCATTTGACCTGTGTTCCCAGGCGAAAGATTACTTACCTTCTCATGCCCTCCGACGGATTCTCGCTCTGCAGACAGAACTCGTCAAAGATGTGCAGAAGACAAGTCCGGCGGACCATCCGATCACGACGACTCTTAGTGAAGTTCGACAGCCAACGCGACAGCGTACATTGCTCTCAGCAAACTTTGCTAGCCCGCTTCAGAACGGCACAAAGACATCAGGTTCACTTGGACGAAATATTCGCTCTGCTGGTGACCGACTACGAGATCTGATCATACCGGATGCACTCGCGTCTGTTGTTTCAGCTCCCGGGTGGATACCTGGTATTGGTGGCGGTCAGAAGGGACCAAGCAAAGACGCCGAGCAACAAGCAGAGAAACTGCGGACGGAGTTGGACGATGTTTTGGCAAGCAGTTGTCCCCTGTGCGAGAGTGTTATCGCTGGACTAGACAAACCATTTGTAAATGATGGCGAGGTAGACGTGACGTGGGCGCTGTAATGCTGTCTCATCTCTTGTTCGTACTTGACATTTCAAACATATTGCTGTGACCGTTGACGTTGCAACGACAACTGGGCCCGAAGGTGTAGGACTAGCCTATCAACCATTGATCTTTTTAGTCCGTCCAGCTCTGCGCCGTAGCCGGGCAGATTTCTTTGCACCCATCTACACGAAAAATGTCAGAACTCGTCTGGTCGAAGAGGGATGCGAGATGTACAAGAATCTTTTCTTGCTCCAACCTACGACGCTCTTCAGCTGCTCTTTGGCGTTGGAGAGTTATCTCCCTTTTTCTGAAACGAGTCCGCGTAGTCTCCATTGATATTACAGACAGACTTACCGTTGTTTTTCAGTTTGCTTCTCCTGCTTCAGTTCAGACTCGAGTTCTTTGATGGCACGCTCTGCTTTTGTTTTCTCCATTCGCACATGCCATTTCGTCTTGTGTCCTGCTGAGGACTGTGAGCGACTGGCAGGTGATCAGGCGTGAGTTTAGGACGAGGGGGGGATGTCGTACACGGCTGCGGATTTTGTGAGCTTCCAGTGCTTCCCTGAAGTACGGCCATTGGCAGAAGCAGTCAAGTTCTTGTGGACGATATCAAGTTCCATGTTCCCGACACCGGTTATCGCGATGAGAAAAAGACATCTGCTTTATGTAAATTGGAGTTTGTTTGTCGGTAAATCTGCCAGACCCCGACTTGCTGTCCCCCACCTCTCAGTCGTCGGTCCTTCAAGGCCATGGCCGCGTCGCCGCGCTCCCCACACGACGATGATATCCCCCATTACCTGGACCGTTCACGCTTGCATCACCGTGCCCGTTTTCCGTCCCTCTCAGAGTTTTCCGACTCCCCTTCAGTCTACAGCCATGCCTACCAGTCTCCCGATGCAGGCGTATACCCCCACACCCCGTCCTTTTCTCGCCCATATGACCACTACCCAGACTTTGACGACGAAACGGCTTCTACCACACACTCTCTCCAGGACGACTCCGACGTAGACGAGTCCACTGACGACGCCTCGCACCGGATAAGTCTGCAGGGCCCCAGGATCAGGTTTCACTCCCGCGCCCCTTGGGAGACCGACGACGTCATCCCGCACGACGAGGAATCAGACAACCCTAGGTCGGCCACGTTTGGGAGCAAACTCAGAGGAAAGGCCTCTAGAGCTGATACCCTCATCCGTACCTTAACCAGAGGCTCCTCCATATCTGGCAGACCCAGTATCGACTCAATGCGTTCACAGGTTTCGGCGACTTCCTCTTTTGAGATCACAGCCGGGAATTATTCTAGTTCTCGTGGTGCCCTGTAGTGAGTTAATCTGAAATATGCTCTTCCTGTTCCACTCATGTTCGTTGTAGTGACCTGGCAAAGGAATCTATGTCGACTTCCTCTTTCTCATCCTCTGCTACTTCTGCATCTGCGATCCAACAGAGCTCCGCACACACCAACAATCGTGTAAAACACTCGCATTCCTTCCTCCAGACTCGCTCTTCATTGCCGAGAGCCGCAGTTAGCTTGGGTGGAATGGATACCCCGTCGAGGCCTCTCGAAGGTGCACCCGTGCTTTCCTCAACCTCTGATACTTCCCGCGTTAGCCAAGAGCGCAGCACGAGCCCGTCTACAGCCCCTTCGTTTCAAGAGCGACAGTCCCGTGACGAGTTTATACATCCTTTCGCTAACCCTGATCTGGTTGTTCCATATACCCCTTCTCCCGAGACGATACCCTTTCACCACCAAATTTCAGGGGATATAAGCGGGAGTGACTCCAACAGTACTGTCGCGGACTCAACCAGTATCAGATCTGCAGCGTTTTCAGTTGCGTCTGTCGAGACTTCTACATCACTGGCCTCCCGGGATCCCCCATACGGAAACCCTCGTGTCAACGGCAAAGAAATTTCCTCTCCAATTTCTGTCCTTCGCCAGAGCGATTCCGGTTATGTTGACCGCAACACCAGGTTTTTATCTCTACATCCACCCCCACCTGGTTTTGATGCTCCTCGCCCAACCAATCCTACTGTCACTCTGATCACCCTTCAGGAAGCGCAGGCAAGGGAGAGAATCCGCGGCAATACAGTCCACACTACAGTTGTTCGGCCAAAAGAGCCTTTTCCCAACATGGGCGATATACCTGAGGACCACACTGACGAACTGGACTCCGTTAGTATACCAGCTCGTACACGTGCTCGATCGACGAGTGTTGGGGCCCGGCACAAGACTGTTCCACTTTCTCCCACTCAGATGGAAGGATCTAATGTCTCACCCCCAACAAGTGCAGTGCCTGGGCGAGCACTGAAACATAAGAAAAGTGGGTTCATGCGGCTGTTCACTGGCCGCAACTCAGACGGAGAGAAAGAGAAAAGTCTACCTGCCATCCCATCCCCTGCTGATGCATGTGCCAAACAAAGTTTGCACATCCATGTGACTGGGAAGGCTTCGATGCCCACGCTGTCAAGGACACAGAAACCGCCCTTTTCGCCGACGTTGCGACCCTCAGGTGCAAGCAATCCCACATTGGGTACAAACGGCGGTTCATCCGATGGTGATGGCCTCAAAGGGAAAGGGCCATCTTCACGTAGACGACAGCCGCCTCCACTGTCCATTGTTACCAAGGCCTCGGAGCACAATGTGTCCTGCTCGGTTACTGGGCCAAGCTCGTCAAAGGGCCTGAAGTTCAGTCCACCACTATCTCTCACCGTTCCGCAGAGCGCTCCCCCAGGCGATACCGACTTCCCAGGCCTCAAGCTTCGGCCTATATCCACCTCTTTTAGCTCCCACTTTGCTGATATGGTAGCGCCTGCTGTGGGAGAACTGCAACGTGATGTACATACGCCAAGTTCTGCTGCAAGCTCAAGTACTGCGTTGTCTCCCTTTACGCCCGTCTCCTTACGCCGCAGCGATGATGCATCAGCGACCGCGGCAGATGTACCGGGGGAAGAACATCTAACCATTCAAGGGCTTCAGGATCAATTCGTATCCGCTAAGAAGGCTTGGCAGCAGCAAATCTGGGAGCTACGTGGACAGATCAGAGACCTGACCTCTGAACTTGAGGACCTTCGAACAGCGGAGATCCAGGAGTACTGCGAGGTCTGTGGTCGAGGAAAACTACAAAGCCGTCACGCTTCGCCTTCGGACGAGCAGCAGCCAAAGAAGGTTGGTGTCGTCAACCGACCAAGAGCTCGCACTGGCGATACAGCGCGCTTTGCGAGCGGCAATTGAAGCACTCACACTCTTTTTGATTTTATTCCTTTCGATTTTTGTATCGCGGATAGATGCATCGAGTGCGTGCTACGGCATCTTCCATGCCGCACCACATTTTATATCCTGCATCTAATTCCACAGGAGTGTATTTTCGTCAGTTTCACGCGCTTTTTATTTTTATTGGTTTTATCCTATTCGTGGATCATTGGAAAATATTACCTCCTCGTTCCCTCCCTTTGATTTGTTTCTGGCTTTCAAACCAGTGTGCATACATATTTAGTGCCATACGTAAAATCAGCGTGTAATGAGTGTGGCCTTGACGAGGGATTAAGCAAGATCGTCCGCTCCAAGTAGCCAGCCAATTCCTTTTTGTAGGGCGCGACTCGCTTGCGCCGATACCTCCTCACCATCAAACTTAGTTCCGCTCCCGTCTCTGCTTCTTGACCGCGTATCCCCAGGGCTATCAGAACTCCCTCGGCCAGTGACGGCAAACGTGAAATTGGACGCCATGCGATTGAACGCCCTACCAGCTAGTGCAGCGGCGTCCTCTGCGATGAGAGGTGTGGTCGACATGCGCAGCTCGCCAAGTCTGTCTCGAAGAGATGAGACATGTTTGTGTGACGATGATGCGGTACGCTTGGGTTGAGTAGCCGTCCTATAAGCCAGATATTCGCGACGGTTTTCGATGTCTTCTTTTTCCAAACGCCGGTAAGATGCAAGGACGTCGTGGAGTCTATCTGCAGGACAGAGTTGTAGTGCTCGACCCAAAAGTGAGAGCTTTGCCTCGACATCATCGAACCCGGGATGTCGCCCAAGCTGCAAACACGCAACCCAGCAGACATTGCTCGCCTCCAAGGTGGCTTCATGCTCGTTGCTACTTGACGCCTCTGCTCTCAGCTTTAAAACTTTTTCAATCATTTGATTGCTAGTCTCGTAGGCGCGCGAGAAATCTTCAGCCTGAAGAGCAGTGTCTGAAAGCATGGCGAGTATCCGCACTTCCGCGACCACGTCACCTTTAAAGCCGAGCTTATACAAGAGATCGAGGACGACCTCTGTATGCTTGTATGCGTCTGCCGTGCTTGAGAGGACACGTGAAATAAGAGAAAGGCGATCCTTGGTCAGACGTATCTCAATCGGAGAGAGCGGAACACCAGGACGTGAGAATAAGTTGAACGAAGAAAGTCGAGAAGTGGCTTCAATAAAGTCCCGCTCTTTCTTCAAGCGCTCCGAGGGGGGTGGGACAGCAAGGCTAGACAAAGTGTAAGCCACCCGGCATCAACAGAGTTCAAATATTTTTACCAATCATACGCGAGTTTCATGTCACCAGTCTTGTAGTTTCCTGAACTTGAGTTATCGTAAAATTCGCGTGATACGGAGAGACATATATCTTCAGCGATGAGAGGAGGAAGAGACAGCTTTCCATGCTTCTGTCGGACAAGTTCGCGTGCAACGCCGAACGCTACTAGATCGATGAGAGCGAACAACAAGGAGATGATAGATACTCACAACCCGAGCTCAACAGGCCGGCGAAGAAAATGGACAAAACATCCTCCTTCGAAAGAAGTCCGAACGCGCTCTTCAGCCCGGTCTCGTTACTTCCACAAAGCTTGAGCATGTCCTCCAGTAGCCAATCCCATTCATCCTTTCCACTAAGATCACCCGGGGTGCCTGTGCGTCTCGCCATTCTGTTTGCCCACGCTCGTTGCTCGACTGCATCGTGTGCGCTCTGCAAAAACCACCGCAAAGGCGTTCCAACATTCCAGCGCGAAAAAATTTCTCCAGACTCCAAATGCAAATCCAATATATCGAGCGCGCGTGAAAGCGAGGCGAGTGGGAGCGGCTTAAAGAACAGCATTAAATCAGAGGGCGAACAATAGGGTCGATTCGTGGACGGGGTCACGAAAGACCCGAGGGAAAATAACGTCGCATCAGCCTCGTCTGCTTCATCCTCAGTCCCTGGTGTGATCTCCCAAGCTGGAAGACACTCGAATATGAAGCTCATTGTAGACCATTCAGTGCGGGTATCACTGCCATATAGACACGCAAGAGCCAATCTTGCGACGTCTTCGTCA
>JBBPQJ010000061.1:0-15854 GCA_038092415.1 Xerocomus tenax
ACATGATGGGCAAGTCCCTTGCAATGGTACAGCAGATGTCGCAGACATATCCCTGTTAGTGCTGTCTATCCTACCATGTCGTAAACGTGTGAATATCAATATGTTTGCAATGACGAAGACATTGAGTCTGACGCCCATGAGGAGGCCGATGATTCCGACTCCTCCAATAGCTTTTCCTGGGCTGATATGAGCTCGCCAAGAAGGGATATGTACCTGCGAATGATCCGCACAACGAGAGGATCGTCACGGGTCTCGCGTCCGTCGGACTCAGAGTCCCATGTTTCGTATCTAAGAGGCTCAGAGGAACTGCATGACAGCGATGATGGCATGTGTCTAATGTGATCCCGCGACCGCCATGCACTGAAATAATAAATCAGAGATGGAGGACGACCAGACAATTCGGTTCAAGGACTACAGGCAAAATATGGCTGTTTCACTTGATCCCAGTCTCCATGGAGATCACCCTCAGTCGAACGCCAGCTCACTCGAATCGTGTGGGGATGCCGCCCAGGTGATTTATGATCCTGTGCAACATCCATGTTCCACTCCCAGTCCAGCATTTGATCCAGAAGGCTTCTCCCCGATAGGTCAGTTGGTTTTCAATGTCACTTCGATTGCCTTTGAAATAACAACGTTGAAGACCCACATGATGATGACGCGTTTGGCACTGCATGGGATGCATTGAGAAGGAAGAACATCATGCAACGGCAGGTTACCGACAGGGATGAATCACAGGGTGCTGGAATGGACTTCCAGGCCTTCCTCAAAAGGGTCAGCACCTTGGCTGACCTGTGTAAAGCTGCAAGTCCGGTCAGCTTGTTTGACAAGGTAGCATGATTAATATCACACTCAGATCTATTGACAGACATTCACTTAGATCGTCGAAGAGGTCGGCCCGATTTGAGACTTGCTTGCAAAACATAGGGATGGCCTACCAGCCTGGATAGGTGAACTGGACACGAAACGAAAGGTGAGCATCCCGTGTTCATCTTTCATAGCACCTTTCATTCTAATCATCCATGGTTTAGAATTGGTTTCTCCAATATATCATACGTTTCACAAACCCCACTTGCGTCAACTCAAGGGCAATGGGGTACAGACGCCCGAATCGGTGATGTCGGCATTCCGCGAATTGGCATGCTTGTGGCAGACGTGAATGACCTAGGTGTTGCAATCTATCTTGATCATACTGCTAGCAATCCTGTCGGCTATTCCAAGTCCTTTGAGGCGTGATGTTAAATGTGGTACTCAACCTACAATGTCATTCGTTTATTCTGTGGATCTAAATGATGAACCCGGCAGAATTGGCAAATGTGTTGGGCGTGGTTGGATTCAAGTTCAAGCTTGTTCAGTAATGGGGGAAGACGGTTGAAGTCACCATAGTAGGTCCAAACGACTGCAGTGCAAGGTCACCGCTATCCATGTTGTATCTAATCTAGATCTGATGGTTTCGTTGACATAGCGTCGGACCTACCGCAGTATACTGTGACGCACCTTCATCCGCTCGCCGTTTCTTACGCGCAGGCCTGGGAGTAGACGGCAATGCAAGGGAACATTCCATCTTGTACTCCCTGCAGCGCAAGCACAGACGCCCCAATGCTCCTCCAACGCACTGTTGTTCATTGCTCTCTTTGCATTTCACGCACCGATCCTCACCCCGGAGTATTGGACGATTCGACGGCGTCGCCGGTCCCTCTGGTGTGCTCAGTGCGGCCACCCTCTCGCTCATGACGCCGAGGGCATCGACGATGGCTTCGCACACTTCAGTGTCCAGTGGCTCTGCGTTCGCCGACCCGGACATAATCCCCGCGCTCAGCTACGGTAGAGTCAGTCCTCGCATGTCGAGCGTCACCGTGACCGCCTACCGAGGTATTGAGCACCAGCATCGCCCACACCCGCCGATCGTTGGCATCGCCGCTGAAACGGAATATGGGGTTTGACAAATACCTCAATGCTTCATGACTCCCCACTGAGTCCATGGTCAAGGGTAATAATGTGAGCGGATACGATCGAGAGGCGATTCGCCCAAATTTGGCGTTCCGACGAGCGCACCTGTTTGTTAGCTTTGTCAACGCCTATGCCGTTTGAATACATTGGCAAGCGAGCCCAACCCATTGTAGCTATCAATCTTGAATATATGCAGTCTGATTTCAGATATATAATTCAAACAACGTCACGAACCAAGGTTCGTGTTGTTTGCAAAGTCGTCAAAGACACTCCTAACCCACTTTCACACTTTACGAACCCTTGTTCGAGTGCACGAGCCTAGGTTCGTGTTGTTCCTAGAGGCTTGTAAAGGTGGTTCGAACGCCTCAGGTGCCCCCAATATCACTTCCACACTTTACGAACCTAGGTTCGAGGTGATGGCAATCATGAACATTCCGACAGACGTTCGCGATTCCGAGTCCACGGTCCTCTTGACAATATCGTTAGACGGATTATCAGTCAAGCGAGGGTATGTTTTTATGGATCTCACACGGGGCACTTATCTCTTGCCCTGATGGTGTTGGGTGTTGAATCTACTAGGAGCGAGCTTCAAGAGGCTTTGGGATAAGGATAATTTGCATATGTCGAACCGCACTCTGCGGACATCCAGGCAGACGCTGCAAACTGGCAACCACCTCGCAGGAGTGTCATTCGTCACTGGCTCTCCGAAGGACAAGTCGCACAGAAAGTGAAATGTGAGGCAGCCGTCACCCTTTCTCGCCGATCAATCTCTGAAAATACTGCCTCGCTGCCTCGGGCCCCAATGATGTCGAGACGGACAATGACCATTTGGGGGTGATGCCCTCCCAGGGGGAGAAAGATGCCAGTGAAGAAGACCTGGCTCCCGCTCACATCAACAGGAAACGGAAGGCATCCTCACCACCACAACGCCGTCCCTCACCAACGAAGCGTGCTAAAGGCCGACCTCACACTCAGATCTCAATCAGAGGGAAATGGCGAGCGAGTTATTATAGGCCAAAGAACCGACACATCGACATCTCATCCCCAATGCCCGTCGACGCATTGGGTGAACAATATCCACCATCATTGCCCTGCGATCCCGCAGCATTCGGCAACCCTAGTCAGCCTCATGTGCGACAACTCCCCCCTCCCAAACCTGTCGCTCGCATTCTCTGCCCTCTTGAGCGACTTGATCAAGGTCCGTTTGAGCCATTCCTATTGACACAGATTGAATACTTTACCAGGACAATGTTGCCACAGGCGGAACTCCAGGACAGAGCATATGTCTGCCAAGCGTGACATGCGACCCTTCATCCCAGCTTGATATCCCATGTCACAGAAAAGGCAATCAGAGAACACAGTTTTCCAGGATTGACAAAGTACATATGACGATATGTTAGAATCTTGTCCACATGATTAGCGCTGAAAAAGAGCGCCATGGAACCCGACCGCACGGCGAAAATGAAGGCAAGAAGGGCGACGTAAAACCGCCATAGACTGAGCTAGCACACTACAAATCGACTGAGTCAGCTTGCACGATGAGCTAAGACGAAGAAGAACGGCAGGATACTTGCAAAACCTCAATGTCAACGGAAAGGCCAGGTCTTGCCACGGATGAGGGCAACATGCCGGTGCAGAGCATAAGTCCACTGCAAATAGAGGAGTGAGTGAGGATTGATATGTGAACAGGGAGGAACCACACTCACCCAAGCCTCAAGAACAGCAGGGCGGCCGGGACAGAGCAGCGAGTGAGGATGGAGATGGGAACGGAGAGTTACTCCGTCCGGACGAATAGTCTCGGTGGACATGTGGACATGCAGTTCCTCACGCACCATCAATCGAACGAATGACGATGATGGACTCACTGAGACGTTATCTGACGCCTTTGTCGTGTGTTTGTGTGTTTCAAGTACTACTATCACAGCCATCTTAGTGCAAGAAAAAGCAGTAAATCATTTCGACAGCTTCCACAACAACACTTCTTGGGTTCGTAAAAATGATAGCTAAAGTACAGATCTAGTATAGTCAACTTTGCTTTTTTCTGTATTTTTATGTGTTGTTGCTGCGAAGCAGGAGGTGTCCCGAGTTTCAGAGGCCAAATACCACTGTAATGCAAAATTTGATCACGATCGGGTCACGCATCCGGTCGATCCAGTATTCGAACTCAAGATATTAAGGAGCGCCAGATATTCGAAGAGGAGCTTGAGCCTTTGTCACGCTCACCTTAGGTATATATACACCCCAAGATTTCCTCCTAGGACTTCACTCCATGCATTGTACAGTCCAGAAATTGTAGGATAATCACTTGATAGTATGCCCCTTGACTTCTAGGTCTCGGATAGTTATATTCAACAGTCCGATCTTTGGGATCTTGGGGTCACGCACCCATACACCTGCGCAAATGAGCAGTGATTGTCTTCTTACGAACGCAACATCACCTTAATTCCTATTTCTTTTTCGGATACAATATAAATACACTATCCTCCACCTCCTATGATTTTTGTGGGTCCTGAGAATCATCTTGCTTGACAAGGTCTTTCCCATGGTGGCTTCGCGTGGAAATTGTCCACAAGAACAAACAGGATAAATAAATAAATGTCCTTCGAGCAGTTCACGTTAAGAATGCATCGAGCACTTAGTTTTAACGCAGTAGTGTTTCGCGTTTTATATATGATTACAAGAAACTGTTGTTAAAAATATGTCACGTCGAACGTGCCAGTGTTCACTTTGTATTTTGAATGATCCTATAATATAATACTTTCACCTTGAAAATTTTAAATAAAAAGTCACCTTGCTTGCAAGGTCTTTGACATGGTGGCTTCGGGTGCAAATGTACGAGAGTGTCAGGCATGATGAACGTTCAGAATGAAGGAGCAATGAGGAAGAATGTGTTTCGGGGGTTGACGCCTGCGCGTGTACTACCTGGGAGATCAGGAGGTCGGACAGCTGGTTGCCCACCGCCTCACCAGAGCATCCGACCTGGCGCTAATCGCGACTCGACTGCGCAGTGTGTCGACAAGAAACATAAGACAGTCAGAATGACGAGTCTTTCTAGTAGTGGGTCTAAGATGGAGGGTGAACAAACTAATGGAGCGGTGAAGCCATGCAGTTTGTGATATCCATAGCCCCTCCTTATTTACACACAACCTCCGACTCGGGCCAATGATTGCGGCCATCCACAAATCTCGTCTTCTAAGGAGATATACCCCAGGCCAGACTCGACCCTCATGGCGCGCACGATGGTCAAACGTGTTATGTTCGACGCCTTGCATACCCTAATGACACCCAGAAGGCCTATCTACGTCCAACTAGCCATTACCCGTTGTGCCTTTGGCACAGGCTGCATGTCCATATTATATAATGAGAATATTAGATAAAATCTTCATTTATTCTGAATAAAATGAAAGTACAAAAGATATCAGAAAAATCAGTCATTTAACACATTCCTAAGTGCTTTAGTAAATACTACATTTGTTGTTTTGTTTGTATTGTGATCAGGAGGAGATGTAACCTTGAGATTTGTACATTTAGAGAGTTCCATATACAATTATGCCAGGGGTAATGCCATTTTTGCAAGGTCTTGAGTACATTGAAAATGGCAAAAGTGCAAAGAAAATAGAAAGTTCCACATACAATTACACCATGGGTAATGGCACTAGGTGGCGGCAATTGCCGCCTATGACCTTGCTTGCAAGTGGACATTCATCTTTCGTTGGTATGAGATGATGACCATTATGATACATTCGCAGGCAACTATGGTGAAAGACACAGATATGGAGAGTATTGACCCATTTAATATACAGTAGATCTCGCCGGAGACTATACTGGTACATTCAAACTATACATTCAATACAGAAAACTTGAATCACAGGAAGAAAACTTGAATCGTAGGACAAACGATTGAACTCGTACCTCTTTTTTAAGTGCTGGGTCCAGCTTCGGATGTGCTGGGTCCGATAGTAGCAGTGGATCTTTCAACTTCTTTCCCCTTTTTATTGACGGATCCTTTCGACCTCTTTTCATAGTCGGTGAGGGGGTTCTGTGGATTGAATCAGGAGCAACTGTTACTGTGCAAGGGGACATCACCTGTGACGAAGCTCTCTGTAGCTTTGATCAATCATGCACTCACATAGCTATCCGTCATGATTTCTCAGCTGTTTACAATCCACAACGACCTCGAAAACCTTACATCCTCACCATTCACCATCCACAACATTCTCGTACTCGCGTTCAAGTTTGTGACTGTGATATTCTGGAACTACAACAAATCGTTCAAAGGTGAGCATTTTTAAACAGATGACATACCTTGACTTAAAGATCACATTCGAGCTGCATTGACAATGACCTGGAAGACATAGAATCTTTGGAAAAGTATGGACCCATGCCTCCAGAACTCCTCGAAGATGAACATGGGGCAGTACGTCGCAGAATTGAAGCAATCGAACACTTGAGTGAAAGTAACTGATTTTGTTTCATTCCTAATGTAAACATGCACTTTCTATTGTACGAAATTATCCGGGAAATGTCGACATATGTTCCTCTAATGTCTGTACATTCTAATGTACTGTATTCGAACAGATTTCAAGTTTGCTTCGTGTCAATGCCCCCTGCATGGGTTGAATTTGCCCCATTTGCCCCGGAAAATGTTGACATATGTTCTCTCATGCCCTTTCTACTGTACCAAATCTGTCGCGGAAAACATCGCCATATGTTTCTCTAATGTCTGTACAATCTAATCTACTGTCTTCGAACGGATTTTGCTTCGTGTCAATGCCCCCGGAAAAAATCGGCAATTTTTCCTCTGATGTTTGTGCATGTGTTGAATTCGCACCCGAACGCAACAGGCCAGTGACCTTGCAAGCAAGGTGATTTTTGCAATGTCACTAGTACATTGAAAATGGCAAAAGTCTTTGCTATTGTCTCAGATTACTTTATCAATCATGATGTATTTATATTGGAGGTGGGCAACACCCGCGAAGCAGGCGTGACGCTTATATAACCAAAAGCCCTCAAAACGACCAAATTCTTGAAACCATCGTAATTCTCGTCGAGAACACTGACTACACGTGCTTTGTACTAAGTGCGAATATATCTACTATACAAGTAAAGTATGCTATGGTCAGTAGGTATTATTGGAATCAGAAGATATTGCTATATGTGCTATACGAAGGAGTGACTGTGCATATAGTATGCTGTGTATCATGCCTTGTAAAGTTCATTGTCATGAGGGATTATTACACTCTGAAAACGAGATACATGGCGCTCAGAAAGCCTCAGAACCATCACAAGACAGTTGCTCTTGAGATGAAACTTGAGGGATTCTTCTTCTCCACACCAAGCCAGCGATGCAACTTGACCTAATCCTCAGGTTCGGGATTCAGCATACACCCGAGGGAGTCGGCGTTGAGTATGAATCGAAATGAAATAAGGATCCTTGGCTGCTACTGCAGCCAATTTCTCGTCCACTTTCTGCTTTGCAGCTATGTCTTTTTTGTGTTTGATGAGTTCCTCGCGATGCCGTTTCTTTCACATTACTTTCGTCGATACAGCATGCCTCCCATCGGATTCGAGCATGGTCCTCATCTGTAAACATCATGTTCATGAAGTCCTGAGTACTGTTTCACGAAAATGCAGCTTGGTCAGAGAGATAGGGGACAGTTGTTGAGGGTTTCTCATGAATGTGTTGTTTGAATGACCCCAACATCCCTTCGTTCAAGTCGTTGGTTGTTCAAGTTGGCATCACTGCGAAATTACGTTCAGCAGCTGTAGAAGTTGCGATGAGCTAATAGTAGAGGAAAGGAAAACACATCAATAAGTTAGCGGAGAACGGGGTGTGTGAATGTACTTACGAACGTTATCCGGCGCGTTTTTTGGGTGTTTCAAGTGTTTCGGATGGGTTGCGTGTTTCATTGTTTTCGTTGTTTTTGGTAATTTGTATTGTTTCTGTTGTTTCGCGTGTTTGCCTCGAAAGCCACATGGATTTCCTTTTTTGACCTCTATCGGACAAAGGTCGACTGCTTGCGAGGCGCGTCAGCACAGCCATGAGCCGACTACCACATCTGGTGAGTTTAATAAAGTCTGGCTGTCATCTGCTGTTCTATGGCTACAGTACTATCGTCAATCCACCTGAAACAGAGTGAAAGTTGAGGCTTTGGATCTATTCTATCTGGAGTAAGTCCAGCCATAGAAAAGTTGGCAGATTTGTCATAACAAGGGGACAACTGGCAAGGCTTGCCAGTAGTTTCACTCAAAAGACTGTAGTGTACACTTACTAGGGTGAAAACGCCTAGTAATATAAACTGCAGCTCTGCACAGCTCTGTGCACCCCACGTGGCGGTCGTGTGCATTTCTCCTATGATGCGCCATATGATCGGCCCTTTTTTCATTGTACAATCACTCCTTTTTTCCCCTCATGTCTAACGACCTGGCGGTTCAAGCAAATTTTCGACACTCCTCTCTTTCATTGTTCCGTTCCGTTTGGCGTGCATTTCATTGTGATGGCTACTTTGTGTTCTGTTCATGGCATTGTGTTGTAAACAAATAACAGACTACCTATTCAGTTCAGATGCTCTGAAAGAAGCAGATCATGTTGCATTAGACGGTCCTGAGCAAATGCTGGAATACCCGTCAATGCTGCACCACCCTGGTGTTCCCGCACACCAATTGTCCCTCAAACCGAACTCAATATAAAGCAACCGCATTTAACGGTTGTCAAGGTCTTACACTGTTCTTGATTTTTGCATCGGTCCATTCTCACATGGGCAGCTATACACAGCATTGGCGAGACTCAGAAAGGAAGAGGACATTCTAGCTTTGTTTTCTGCTCCAAACAATGAACAAAAAGTTCAGGACATAGTATTGAAAGTCTTTTATTGCATTAAATGGGGTTTATAGTCAATGAAACACCCTGAGAAATTGTCAAGGAGAAGGTAAATATGTCTATTGTGTGAACGCATGGTTACATCAATGGATTTCATCCACTTGTGAGACGAAGTTAGTTGATGGTTCATTGTATTCCAATCAGTTGGTCTTACTCCTCAAAACGTTCTTTCGTTATCCAAGGTTTTGCATTGTGATGGTAATAAAATCCACAGGCTGTCAGAGACTTATGTCCAAAGCAGCGAGGATTTTTGGACCTTTCAATAAAGATGAGTGGCAGTTTTCCGCTATCATATATGTTACAAGCAACTCCAAGGGTAATTCAGAACCGATGTTTTTTCTTCCTGCTTATCTGTGCTGTCGCAAGGCCATGATCAGAGGGAGTACTAGCGATGAAGATCTAAATAGGTTTTCTAAATCCTTCATGTATGATGAAGCTAAAACTTAAAAGGGAAAGAGGCTTGTCTCATCGGAATTGAAATGGTCTCATGGAGCATACCTTGTCTGGACAGCTCTGAGACGAACTCTTTCTGTTTCAACGGCATCCAGGTCAACAGATGCAGCCTCATCATGTCTACGATACTTCTTGATACCATATACTGTCTTAAACTTCAGAATCCACCCATCACCTTGCAACTGCTCTGACTCAGGTACACCCAAGCTCTCTTTTAACTTTTCTTGCTTGGCAATGGGCATTGCACCATTAACAGTTTCTCACTTCTCTTCCATATGCTTGACCCATAGAAACAGAGCAGGCTCTACATCAGGTCTGGTAACGATGCGCTGTCGTTTCATTGACAATGCATTAGGGAATTCGTGTAAACGCCCTTTGAGTGTTGTGTGGGTCCTGAGTTTGCAGGAAAGTGTCAACTGATCGAAAATAAGGAGAAGTGATCTCATCAATAAGTCCGCCGATGTGTAGGGGAGAGTAGATTGTCGTGCCACTTGCATAGCAGGCACAGGGGGAGGATAAGCAGCCTGTTGCTGTGGGGGGTAGTCAACCACTGTGTTGATGTAACACTCATTGTATGGGTCCCACAGCTGACAAGTCTGGGGATGGGGGCAATGCAGTTCTGAACACTGGTCTCAGTAATGACCAGGTTTGCTGCAATTGTAGCAGTTCCCCCGAGGTGGGAGAGACCGCTGGCCAATGTCCATTGGTGCACCACGACCAGACTAAGTGCTGGTTGGAGTGAAACAGTAAGCAGGAGGGGATAGAGGTCGATAAAAATTATTATTGCCCTGGGGAGGGCAAGGGAGAGGACGAGAGCCAGGCAGGCCATGTGGAGTAAGAGAAGGAATTAAGGAGAGCAGATACACATTGTTTACAGTACCTGAATTAAGGTAATGATAATCCATAACAAGTCGTTTCTTCCCATCCTTTTTAGGAATGAAGAAGATGGGAGAGGTTTGATTGCCATCAAGATATGTTCTCTACTCTCCTAGTAGCACTACATACTCATGACTCAAAGATACAATGCTTGGGACAACGCATCGAGTATTCCAACTCCTTACAGGTCAACTTTGGTATTGATCCTCCGCTCTCGATTCACCTCCATAGCAATATTCGTTGGGGTACAGCTGAAGGTATGCTCAGCCACTCACACCATCTTTGCCAGGTATGTTGTATTACAGTGAGGATTTTTTAATGCTGACACTTGTGTATTCTAGCCTATCAATCTCTTCGTCAGCTCAGCCGACAAGCTTTTCGGGCTGATCACAACAATCCATCATCAGGGTCACATCGTCAAATTGACAAAATATAACTCTTTCCGGACACTTCCCGAACAGTTCCATGAAGTCCAATCTACTTCCAGACCTTCTGGAAGTATTTCCGACGTTTCCGGAGATTCCGACGTTTCCGAGTGTTTCCGGAACTTCCGGAAACAGCGCGGGAACTCCGGAACGAGCGCGGGAACTCCGGAACCTCGGAACCTTCGGAATTGTTCAGTGCGCACCCCTATTCATCGGATTCTATCTATACGCTTTCCTATGCTTATTCATAGTTCATTCCATCATTCCCTATTATTATCCTTACCATTCCATGACATTTAGCACCCGGTTTCGGGCATTCCGGACCGGAGTTACATCGGACTTATGCGAGCACATCTCCACCCATGTACTTAAGGGTCCGGACTCATTTCCTGAGCACCTCAGTCGTTTCCGCCCCTTCCAGGCAGCGGCTGAGGTGAGTACTTACATTGTTTTGTTAGTCCTATTACTTATAGTACCTAGTTGGGCATTCCTGCCTATTCCTTAGGTGAATATAGTCGTTTCCGCCCCTTCCAGGCAGCGGCTGAGTTGGGCATTCCTGCCTATTCCTTAGATTTTGTCAGGTTATGAGCCCTGCTAGCGCAAACTAGCAGCAGATCATCAAAGTCGACGACTCCCTTGACTCCACCCACTCTCGCACTTTTTCTCTGTGCACTCCGCCATCCCTACGGCACTCCGGCCCGATCCGGACATTTTTAGATCAGTCCTCACTCAGGAACCATCTTCCATCACTCGGATAAACTCCCTGTCGCTCGGATCAACTTCCTGTCACCATCATGTCATCGGATAAACCTCCCTCTGACAGTTCCACATGTCCTCGCCTGTCAGGACCCAAAAACTTCGCCATCTGGAAGCTCCGGATCACGGCCAAACTTAGACGTGAGAAGGTCCTAGGGATTGTCCTAGGGACTGATCCGGATCCTCGGATTACAGCTCCAACTCCTTCCACTCCGCTTCCATCCTCTTCCTCCGGAACTCCTTCCGCTCCTGCCACTAGCACAGCCACTCCGGAGGATGTCCGGAAATGGTTGGAACGTGATGAAAAGGCACATGGAATCATCCAGGACCATCTGGATGATGCGCTGCTTCTCAAAACAGAAGCCTACTCCACTGCGAAGGAGCTCTATGAAAAACTCCTTGAACTCCATGAGGTCTCCAACCTTGCGGACGCCTTCTACTCCTTCCGCCAGCTCTTCTCCACTTCCTGGAATGGCAGCTCTGCCATTTCCGAACATGTCGCCTCACTCCGGACCCTTGAACGCCATCTCCTCGGAATGAAGTTTAACGTTGACCCGAAACTCCTTGCCTTCATCCTACTCAACTCCCTTCCGAAATCTCCGGACTGGACGATGTTCACTTCCTCAATCATCAACACAGTTGAAACGGACAAGTTGACCTTTGACTCTGTCGAAACCCGAATCCTTTCCGAGGAGGTGCGCCTCAATCCGACTGGAACCTCTGATTCCGCCCTCAAAGCGTCAAACAAGACCTCCGGAAACTCCTCGCTCTGGTGCGACCATCACCAAAGCACTGGACATGACACTACCAGTTGCTTCGCATACAAGCGATGGGTTGAGGAACTCCGAAAGGGCGGAGGTGGCGGAAGAGGCAAAGGGAAGAGGAAGGAGAAAGCGAATGTGACAGAGGAAGCGCCGGATCCTAATCCCGGACCCTCGGAAAGTGCAAATGTAGCTAAGGAAAGTGTATCCGAGTCCTTAATCCAACGTGTTCACGCCTACTTGTCGTCCGAACCGAAAGTCGCTCATTCTGCACTCATCATTGATTCCGGTGCAACCTCACATATGGTTCCACACCGTTCATGGTTCCGGACTTACAGTCCACTCATTCCCCCACGTCCTGTTTCCTTCGGAGATGACTCCTCTGTCTCCGCCATCGGAATTGGAACTGTCCCAGTCCGGTCCACTGTCCAAGGGAAGACCTTTGAAGTCATCCTGAGCAATGTCCTCCTTGTTCCGGACTTCCGGATCTCCCTCATCTCCGTCCATCGCCTCTCCAGTGCTGGACTCTCCACTCTCTTCCCCGGAAACTCCTCTCTCTGTCATATCCGGAAGGGAAGGACTTCCATCATCGTTGGGACTCACAGGGATGGGCTGTACCATGCAGGAGTTACTCCGGGTCCTACTCCGGAAGCTGCCCACGCCTCAGTGGACATCAATCTCCTACACCGACGCATGGGCCACATCTCCATTCCTAGGATCCAGCATATGGTTCGGCATGGACAACTCCATGGAATCGACACCCTGACCGGAACTCCGACGTTTTGCGACTCCTGTGTCCTCGGAAAGATGAAGAAACTTCCATTTGAACTCCTGGAAAGTCCCCGAGCAATCCGACCACTCCAGGTTGTCCATACAGACGTAGGAGGTCCTATAACTCCGCAGTCCCGAGAAGGACACAGGTATTGGCTTTTAATTGTCGATGACTTCACCCGGTTCCCTTGGATCTACTTCCTGAAGAAGAAGAGCGATGTCCTGACCACCTACAACCGCTGGAAGGACGATGTGAAGGCCTTCTTCCGAGCCAACATTGAGAGGGAGGAACTGTCCGACGCACATGTCCAGTTCCTTAGGAGCGATGGAGGAGGCGAATACACAGGCCAGGACTTCCGAAATCAACTCCGGAAGGATGGAACGATTCAGGAGACATCTGCACCATACACTCCAGAGCAGAACGGACTTGCGGAACGCATGAACCAAACCCTATCCTCGCTTGCCAATTCCATGCTTGAGGAGTCCAAACTCCCGAAGTCCTTCTGGACTGACGCCATGGACACTGCTGCCTACATCACTGCCCGCAGTCCGACGTCCGGACTCAAGGGTGCCAATCCCTATCAAACCCTCTTCCATCGGAAAGTTGACCCGACCTTCTTCCGGCCCTTTGGATGTCCGGCCTATGCTCACATTCCCAAGGAACAGCGTGGAGGGAAGTTCCGAAGCCATGGAAGACGATGCATCATGCTCGGATACACCTATGGGCAACAGGCATACAAACTCCTAGACATCGAACGCCGAACTATCATTTCCAGTCGACATGTCACCTTCAATGAGTCCGGAACTATTTCCGAAGCAGACTCCGCACCCTGGAAAGACCTCCCTGCTGATGGACAGTGGGAGGGACTCCTTCCTGAACGTTTCCCTCAGCCGGAATACCAGGACCAGGAAGGGGATGACGATCCTCCATTCCAGGGACCAGTGGGAGATGATCCCATACCTCCGGATCCTGCTGTTGAGGAGCTTGCAGACCAACTCCACCAACTCCACTTGGGCCCAGAACCATTAGCACCAGTTCCGCTCCTGCTCCTGCTCCTGCTCCTGCTCCTGCTCCTGCTCCTGCTCCTGTGCAAATCCCTCCTGTCCGAAATCCTATTGTCGCCATGGACCCTCCCATTCCGGATGCTCCACCTCCTGCTCCACCTCCTATTCCACCTCCTGCTCCTCCTGTCCAAGTCCGGAACCGTCCTCCTGAGAGACCTCCTGCACAAGTCGTAGTGGGAGTGCGAAGGAGCAATCGGACCCGACAACATGCAGACCGGAACAGGGATTACCAACGCACCCTTGATGAGGAATCCACCAGGAGGACTCAGCGCCAGGAAGCAGCACAGGAACAACCGGAAGAAATTCCGGAAGACCCTCCGGAAAGCGCGGGAACTCCGGACCTAGACCCGGACATTCCAGGAGCATTCTATTCCTCGCAGGAGAAGGTACAGGACTACATCTTTGCAGGAGCCGCTGATGCGACACAGGGAGATCACCTTCCCAATACCATCAAGGAAGCCTACTCCGGACCGGATGCAGAGCAGTGGAAGTCCGCTGTTGAGGAAGAACTCCTAAGTCTCAATGCCAACCATGTGTATGAGACCGTTCCCATTCCATCTGGAGTATCTCCGATTACTTCCAAACCTGTGTTCCGCATCAAACGCAACCAGGATGGCCAGATTGAGCGGTACAAGGTCCGGATCGTTGCACGCGGATTCACCCAGCGCGAAGGAGTTGACTACCAGGAAGTGTTCGCCCCCGTCGCAAACCTGGATTCAGTCCGGACCATCATCTCCCTTGCTGCGAAGCACAACCTGGAACTGGATCAAATGGACGTCTCCACTGCTTACCTGAACGGAGAGCTGGAGGAGGAGTTGTATCTCCTACCTCCGGAAGGAGTTCCGATCCCTTCCGGACACTGCTGGAGACTCCGACGCTCTTTGTATGGTCTAAAGCAGGCTGGACGCACCTGGAACAAAACCCTGGACAAGAAGCTCGGAGAACTAGGATTCACTCGCCTGGATGCAGAGACCTGCCTCTATGTATTCCGGAAAGGTGGGCAGGTCTGTTTCCTCGTTGTCTACGTGGATGATCTCCTCCTTGCAGCCACCTCCAGGGGTTTCATGAACTCCTGCAAGGCAACCCTTGCATCCGCATTCAAGATGCGCGATATGGGAGAGGCAAAGTACCTTCTAGGGATCGAAATCCATCACGACCGGAAACTCCGGACCATCTCCTTGGGTCAATCCCAGTATGCAAGGACTGTCCTAGAGCGAACCGGAATGTCGGACACTGCTCCTGTCTGGACCCCCATGGTCCACAACACTCAGCTCTCCGCTATCGATCCAGAAGACGACACCACCATTCCGGAACTCGACATCCAAGGGAAACGTGTCTCCTATCTCACTGTCATTGGTTCCCTGATGTACCTCATGCTTGGAACACGTCCGGACATCGCCTATCCAGTGGGAGTTCTTGCCCGATACAGCTCCGCACCCAAGAAGTGTCACTGGGATGCTGCCAAACGCGTCCTGCGCTATATCAAAGCGACCTCGGACATGGAGCTGCGGTATGATGGCTCGGATGTTTCCCTGGACCAGGATTTCCATGGATACTCCGACGCCGGATGGTCTCAAGATCCAGACAACTCCCGGTCCACCTCCGGATTCCTTTTCCTCAGCTGCAGAGGCGCCATCTCCTGGTCCAGCAAACAGCAGAGTATGGTTGCATTATCCACTACGGAATCTGAATACATCGGACTTAGCAATGCCGGACAACACCTTGCCTGGCTCCAGACTTTCTTCGAGGAGATAGGACATCCTCAGAAAGGTCCTACAACACTAAACTGCGACAACCAAGCTGCTATCATCCTTTCCCGAGATCCCCAGTTCCGAGCTCGCACAAAGCACATCAAATGGAAGCACCACTACGTCCGGGATGACTTAGTCGCAACCGGAGAAGCGGTCATCCAATATGTTC
>JBBPQJ010000062.1:0-15511 GCA_038092415.1 Xerocomus tenax
ACTTGGCATAGTGACAATGAGTTTCTGGGCGTCGCGGAAATAAGCAGGCCTAGATACGATCAGGTGAGAACCATCGACTCGTGTATAATGCGAACTTACCTCGCCATAATCCATTCAAATTCTTCCTCCAATTTTTGTTCAATGTAGTCATGTTCGCGAGCGTTAATACTTTCGAATATCATCTATTGTATTAATCCGATAATTCACATGGCGTGAGTAGATAGCCCGGGCGAGAGCTAAAGTGATCTACCAAGTTTGTCATTGTGATTTGGTCTGGTGAACCTTGTAGACTTTGAAGCTCCCTTAGTACGTTGTCACACTTGGCTAATGGTATGATTGATGTGACAGGAGCCCCGACAATAATTGTTAACACTGGCTTAGGTTACAGCGCAATCAATGTGCATACCCAAATTGAGGTCCCCATCATTCTCCGAGCTTTGCGTCTTTGAGGCACCTAGAGGCGAACTTGATTGTGAGTTGACGTGAAGAGAACGTTGCAAGCACGTTGTCAAAGTGCTAGGTTCAACTTTTGCCAGAGGTATGTCATTGTCTAGCTTCCGAGTTTGGAAGGCTACATGGTCATGAGCTCGGGTTGACGAAGTAATTAGACATTCAAGTTGATCGTTGTGGCGAGCATGAGACTTTGCGCCTGGTTCGTGACGTACTAGGTGCCAACTAGGACAACTTGAAGGGGTCGAAAGGTAGTGGCTCTGATTGACACCAGAGGACCGTCGATATGGTCCCGAATGGCCAGTATGTTGATCGAGAAATTTGGGTGTATGAGAGAAGACGTCAGAAGGCAACATAACTTCGTATCACTGAGTCGTGTTGCCAGCGCAAGGTGTCTGAGGGCAAGCGAAGACGCGATACCCACTGCATTACAAATCAACTCCAAGAATAGCAAGTTGGATCATCATCGCGCAGCTACCTGGCTAATCTGAGGTATGATCCTGGGTGAGGTTGAAATGATATGTGAAATTGGGCTTGCAACAGTATCGAAACAAGAAGTGAGAGAGGGGAAGTGAAATTGAGTAAGGGAAAGGTGAGGAAGTAAGGAAGGGATCCAAATCGTCAACTTGGAGGGCAGTGGTCGGAGAGGGTAATGGAGACGAGGTGTTGATCTACGAGACGGTAATGCTTTGTCATTATTTATGGACGAGCAAGTGGCACCTGGTCTTACATAGCTGTATTATCTTTCAATCATGGACTCGTAGGGGAAATTGAAGCAAAAGACAAGAATAACATACGTGATACGTTGACGCAAAACTGTTTCCAATGATGCATATTCGCCCAGCTGGCAAATACGAGTATGAATCCCGAATGGTCATAGCGGCATTATTGGGGCTGCATGTTTGACAGCGGTGGGGCATGCTGCACATGTGAGTGTGACATCGTGGAGGACTGTGGGTGGGCCATGAGATGAACTAAATCGCATGGTAACGAGTACGGGTGGAAGGGCGAGGAGCCACGCTCGGAAGGTAAGCGACAATGGAACCCGTCGGACATGTAAGAGGATGCGAGCAAATCATGGATGAAGGGGGCAGATGTGCAACTCGAGGAGTGGTGGAGGGAGAAGCAAAGGAAGCGGTAAGCGAAGGCAGGCACGCGGACGCACTTATATGCACTGGGAGGGCAAGGCGACAGCGAGGCTGAGTGTACGCGCGCAGCAGGGGAGGAGTAACATTGGGGAGGCCATGTAGTAACGCCGGTCCGAGACGGCGCATGGCAAATTCGTTTCAAGTTGTTGAACCTCCTTGAACGCAGTACAGTCTGGGGTAGCTGTACAAGTACTATTACATTAGATTTCGAGCTGAATTCTGTTGTAATAATATTTATTTCTTACTCGCCGAGACAGTATCTATTGATTGCATATCGGTAGTGAAATGTACCGGTGGTATGATCGTATTTAATGGTATCTAATGATTGTGGTAAATGGAAATGTTTTCGTGGTACGTCAAACCATCCCCAAGGCCTTTCGTAAGCTATTCCTTGGTTGTGACTGTCTTCGAGGCTGTACTGGCAGTCATGGAGGAGCACGAGTCACTTAGAGTGTGCTTCGTGCTCGAGAAGAGGCGCTCCGAGACTGCAACGCTTACGCCGGGAATAGCAAGGATGTCTCACGCAATGCGAGAAAGCACTGGGAACTGCGCTTCATGTGTCTAGTTAGAGAAACAAGATCAGTGGATGTGGTTACAGAGTAGAACTTGCAACTGCAACGTACCTTCCACCAACCCAATGGATCATTCTGGTTTGTGCATGGATACGCTCCACCAATGTAGCTTGCCAGTTCTGACTGCTTGAGAACGGCACCAGTTATCGACTCACTCGTATTAGATCCAGTTGCTGCCGAGTCGTGCATGATCGCATGGTCAAAAATTGATTTCGGTTCCTTAACTTCAATGCGGCGTGCATGGTTAGAAGGAGTAGTGGCGGGCTCGGTGCCATCCGGATCACTGGAGTATTCGTCGAAGAGGTGTTCTAGCAAGGTTTCCGCACGAGCGGGAACATTACTTGTCCATTTTCGGGAGTCTTGGAGGTAGGCAAGACAAATTGATGGGTGGAGCACTGCAGATGAGAGGGAGATTAACGAGCAACTCGTGCTAGGCAATGCTTGGCATGCTCACCAGCACCAAGCAATGGGAAGTGGGAATCAAAGGTCTTCTTCGTGTGTTTCTGAAAATTTTCGAGGCCCGCAGTCAGTGCTTTCTTGAGGCTATGTGGGTCGTCGTCGTCTACTATCTCACTGATCACCTTCTCCAGTCGTTGCTCAATGAACCTATACAGGGGTGGTACTTTCGTGATGGTTGGAACTCCCGAGACAGAGAAGTCAAGTGTTGCGTTGTATAGGTCCTGTCAGCAAGAACACCGTGCCAGCGTCAGCGATAAATCTCAGATAACCTGGCGGTACGCACCTTCAGCACAATGCACAACTGTTCAAGGAGCTCACAGTCGCTATGGCTTAGGTGCCATTTCTTCTTTTTTCGTGTTGCGGCAACTTTTTCTTTCCTCAAAGCCCACTATCAAAGGAACTGAACAGACCGGCTTAAGTTTAATGCCACGGTCAATCTCGGTGTATGTTGTATTCCACCTAATCTCCGTACCATGGATAAGTACGAGGTGTTTGTATCCTTCGTCACAGGGAAAGCATTGCAGGCAGCCTCAAAATATGTGGGAGCGGTATGTTAGATGCACACATACCCTATAATAGACGGTACAAATTGAACAGACTGTCCCGCGCTGTCCACGTGTCCGCCGGTCCTGTGAATCGCATGAAACTCGACTTTGTGGTGACATATCGAATATCGCGGAGAAATGCACCTTGGATGGGGAGAAGGTGTTTGCCTTGGTTGGAAGCTGGGGTGCGACTTGCCAGCATGTATGACATGTGACAAAGTCCCCTGGGCCCAGTGGGTAGAGAATACAAGAGTCAATCAGGACCACAGAAGAGTTGGGGGCTTACAGCAGTGTCGGTATAAATGAAGCCTAGACAATCCTCGTGTGGTTCGTGGGTATTCTTTCCCGCAGTGTTTGGTGCTGTGTCCGACTACCCGAGTCAACTGGAAGACAAATGTACGGAAATGACGCAGGTTCAAAGCATCCCAACAATCTACGACATAGAACCCACGTTTACCAAACAATGGCTATCCCAAATTGTGCGTGAATTTGCACCATGAATATAGCACTTGTCCTTGTCATCACCTAATGAGATGGGTGAATGGAAGGCTAAGCACTGATTGATGATCTGAGACCATATTGCGTTGAGGAGTCAATGTTAATGTCTGATTACATGTGACACACCACATCCATGGCAACCAGTGACTGTGACACCTAGCATAACTTTTGAGAGGACTCATCAGATTGTCAGTCTACTAGTGTCATCATTAAGAGAGTAGCTGATAAGCATGGTAGTCAGAATACTTATTTACATAATAAGCAGAGAATGCAAAAAGAGAATTAGTATGTTTGAAACCTCTAGGAATTGGGGCTTGACCATATACTGGAAGTAGATGTGCAGGTCGTAGAATACTATCAACAGAAATGACAGAAATCAAACGTTCACCTTGCTCATCAAACTCTGGTTCAACCATCCACATTCCAGTTTTGGGACATGGACTATCACCAATAATGTCAAACCAGCGCACTAAAGCACAGGAATATGAAATACTCTGGTGTGTAAAAGAGAAAAATAAAAGAACTTGAGCAATATACAAACCATGGATACCTGGTAGATTAGAGTCTTTTTCAACAAAGACACAATCATATCTTGGAGCTTTAGAATTTCTCCAATTTGGGGATGCATGAATCCGCTGCCTATGTAACCCTTTGATACCACATTGCTCACTTGGAGCATAAAATGTGGCAACAGCTGATTGATAGGAGTATCCTCGTGCAATGATTGAAGCATGGTTGTGAGGAGGGTTGGGATGATTTTGATACCTCTCCTCATGCACAAAACAGTCAACTAGAGTTGATAGATTCAAACAACAAACACCCTGACCCATTTGATCAAAGGTTTGTAATCGTCTGGGACCTAGTTAGGTTGGTACATAAGATCTCAAAATTAGTAGCATGAAGATCATTTCAATGACTTACTAGGTACTTTTGCCAGTTCAACCCATGCCTCTTCATTACTTTCTGAAGTCTCTGCTGCTTCAGCTTCATTTAAGTTGCTGTCATCTCTAACTCCAGCCTCTTCAAACTGAGACTCATCAGGATCTTGATTAGAATCTAGTAGTTGATCTAATGCCATCATAGTAGCAGCACTAGTGTCAGGTACTAATGATCCTTGAATTAACAAATGTTAGAAAAAATTTTCACTACTAGTAGTAAAATATATGCTAGTACTGACCTTCTGCAATACGGGCATTTCTGAAAGATGTCAAGTTATCAATTCTCTGATTGATAATCAAAATTTGATGTAAGGCATCATTTCGATTAGAGCGTCGATAGGGTTTTTTGACAGCAGAAATATGTTTGGATTCAGTAATTGATGAGCATAATCCATTTGGTGCTCCAAAAAGTTGGATAAGATCAGTATAATGTTGTAGAGCATGGATGCGAGGTATTGATATCCTTGAAGGACGAACACCACTATCTTGAAAGATGATGCGATGAGTTTGAAACCGGTCCAGTGCATTGTTCAATGCAACAAGATCTTGTTCATCAAGAGAATATTGACGAACTATATAGCAAAAGTCCATAAAGGCTGCAATAGCTTGTGTCATCTGTGGTGGGACATAGTCAACAATTGCAGCAAGATACACCTAATGAAATTAAGTCACATGAACATACTATTAAATCCTACTAGTAGCATTACTACTCACTTTCATAAGAGCTTTGGAATCATTTCCAGTCCATTGTTTGAATCCACGGCCTTGTGGAAATCTTCTTAACCCAGGAAATGATGGTGATGCTGCAATACTAGTATATTTTTATCAATAATCTTAACTTCATCATATTATTATTATTATCATACCGACGATCAATGTCAGCAAGAATTGAATCACTATTTGCATAATGCAGTTTGATGTATGCTTCTACCCATTGCACAAGATGATCTTTGAATGTCCCCTTGATGATTTGATGTAGAATATCAGGTGCAATAAGTTCATGGATATTTGCTCTTGGAAAAGTAGCAGTAAAAGGCTAGTTTGAATTCTGGTTTGAAATCAAAAATCAAAATCCAAGTTGAAATAACTTACCAAGATACCATCAATAATTCCATACTTTTTCCACATCTCAGTGGAATTGAGGATTTGCATCACTAACTTTGTGTGCTCATGACTTCGAGGAATAAAATTTGATTCATCCAAGTTACTTCGATTAGCAAGACATCTAGTTGAATGAATAAAAAATGTTCTCAGTGTTTTATGATAAAATCTTATACTTACTTTGCACACCATCCTTGAACAATACATGATAAAAGCACTTGTTCAGGATAGTCAGCAATATATGGACCAATTCCATATATTACTCTTCTATAGTTGCCATCAGCACATAAGGTTACCTCTGGTTCTGTCATAGCACTCCGTAAGGGCTCAAGAGCTGCTTTCAATGATGCATGAAATAGTTGACGTCGAAAGTCACGAAATTCTGCACTATGTTGGAATTCCTGATCAGCTGATATTTGGAGTTAGTATTTTCAACTTGAAGACTGATCAAGACAACTTGTAACCTACTTTTAGGAATGGCTAGAAAACCCAATAAGCTGACAGCAGAGCCATGGCTGCGTCTAGCACTGTTGTGAACATTGCCAGTTGTAAGATATAATGGCCAATATTCAACATTGCCAGTGGCCACAGAAACTGTGGTCTTGTCACTTCCAAGAATAATAGGAACAAACATGGCTCCATGGTTCTTTGGATCCTTTGAAAGGTCATTCTAGAAAATTCCAAAATAAGTTGTCATTAATAGCAGAATCATGTTCAAATTCAATCCAATGTACTTACACATTGTTCCCATGCCCAATTCCCTGACATGAAATCTGACCATATACGTTGGTTTTGATCCCCAAATATTTGTCTTGGATAATAGTCAATACAATCCTTAAACTCTGGGCAGGAAAGCTGTTCTTGAACCAATAGCTTTGCATCACGGACCACTAGCTGATATTTTTCTCTTTTCCATGTGGGAAGACTTTCATCCTCTAGATTGGCTCCAGCATATGTGAAGGAAAATGACTGCCATGTTTTTGAGTTGTCAATTTGATCAATTTTTTGATATAGATCACGAGCTGAAGTGAAAGGAGGATTTGCATGTTGATCTTGATTGCCAGGGTTGACACTGTCCTGGTATCCAGCCCAAATCTGCATCAACTCATCCACCTGAGCTGCAGGCATTTCATTTTTACAGAACAAAAAGTTTGCAAGCTGAAATTGAGCTTGGTGAGAAAATGGATGCCAATGGTTGGCTTGCTGGAGAGGAACACTGGAATTTGAGGTTGAAGGAGCTTTCTCTCCTGGCAATAGATCATTGCCATTGATATCACAACAAGTACCTAGTAGATCAAATTAGTCACACTTTATGAATTGAATGATCTGCTTGCTGATACCATTCAGAATGGGATGGGGAATGTAGTAAGAGCCTGATGATCTTGGCCCATCACTGTGTTGTCCCACATCTCCCTCATTAGCCTCAGGAGGTATGTACTGGACAGGTTGATTTCTTTGAGCCTGAGTGTGAAGAGGGTCATGCAAAACTCTCTTGTGCTCAAGAAACCTTGTATGAGACACAAAGCCTCTTCTACATGATGCTCCTATTGGATTTGCACAAAAGTATTTGCGAGCCCTGAATTCTGGCTGAGCCATTGAAGTGGCCTACATGTATCAATGAGCAGACAGATTCAATTACACTTTGAAAATGTGGTGAATGTACGAGTATTGGTTTGTTATGTCACCATGAATAATTGGTCACGCGCAAACAACGCGTATCTCGTGAACTGAGTCAGCGAAACTCACCTCGAATTCACCACTTTGGATGGTCACACTTGATGGTCACCACACGTATCACCAACAAACAAGCACGCCCAGGATTGGTTGACCTGGACACAGAAAGCAGCCAAGGACGCGCGCCGCGGTCACGGCAGTCAAAGGCAGCGGTTAGTGAGATCACAGACTTCGAGAAGAATGCACGAACAGAACAATTGAAACGGAGCGCGCAGGCTCGACAACCGCCAGGTCCAAATGTCTCAAAGCAATTACACGTAGTGGTGCCGACAGCTAGCCAACTGATTAGCTCAACGGAAAATGATAAATTGAACACACGGACTCGAGATGACAGTGAGTAGGTTTCTTTAAATAAGAACTCTGCGTGATACTTCTTGATAGAACTCGAGGAAACCAGCACAGGTGCTGAGATAGACCAGGCGCGAGGTGGTGGGACAAAGGTAAGTATGACAGCCTGTATCGTCAAAGCAGCGGCTAACGATGAGTTGAACCTATATTCCAGACTAGGAACGCGGTAGAGCACGCAGACGGAAATGATGCAGATTCCAAGGAGAAAACCGAAGCAAGACACGAGGCGAGGCACGATGAAGAGGACCGCGATCGAAATGGCGGTGAATGCGTTCAGCTGGATGAAGGGGATGTCGCTGGCGAGGATGTCCAACCAACAAGACAAAAACAGAGAAATGAGAGGAAGCGACAGGCTGAAGATAAAAACTTGGAGGGAGGGGAGAGGGGAGAGGGGGGTTCTGGGAAGCCGAGAATCGTGTCGAAAAGGTTGAAGCGTGACGAAGGCGACGCTAGCAGGAATAAGGGTACGGTGAGTAAAACAAACGATATCTGCGGCATATAGGCAGCTAACGAACATAACTCACTTGGTAGGCAAACGAAAAAGGAAACAAAGCGGGCCGCGAGGGACAGCGTATAGAAGGGCACAATACAGAGAGGGAGAATCCAGCGACTGGCACCCAGCGCAGCGTGGGGACTACAGACCGACAACAGGAATTGAAGCGACTGGGAAAGCGACGAGCTGGTGATACAGAAGGGGCAGGCGACAATGGTATCGACGAATCGAGAAGACTTTCGAAGAAATGGCGGGGCGATCAAGACATCACAGATAGCGAATCACAGGCAAATACATGAGTCCCTGCACTCGCAAATACAGCTAATCAAGCCACCTACCACACAGGAAGATCCTGATCTTCGGGTCGTGCAACGGGACGATGAAAGGGAACACGATAGGAAGTGGGCAAAACGACAGGATATGAGCGCTCTGGGACTCGGAGCAAGTAGGAAACCAACGAGTCCCAAAAATGGAAAGTCCCTGTGAGTACACAGCCTTATCGGAACGACTCGCGCAGATCACTCACCTTCCTTGGCAATGCATCTCTTGTCTGCTACTTTTCACAGGCCTACCAAGAGGACTACACTGACTAGTCCGCTCTCCGACGGACCTAATCAAATAAGTCAATCCGGATTCTTGCCCAACTGGCAGAAAGACAAGCTACTCGGCGTGTCGACTAGCAGGGGAGATTCAAATCCTGAGCAAGAATGTCAAACACGTACATCCTCAATATCATTCATACAGATGTCCTACTAACAGCATCACAGAGCAGCAGACGATTAGTACGCAAAGAGGTACATTAGATATGTTCGAGCTTATTCTGACAGTGCATCTACTAACACTAGTACACTTCCAGCTTATGTCTTCAACGCCTACGGCGGTTTGGTTGACAACTACTCGGACATTCAGGACGACGATGCGCCGCCTCCCACTCAACCCCGGGGTCATTCAATGGTGCAACGTTCCGACACGCTGCTACATTGGGGCGGCGAACGAGCACCCGCCATTGATGCGCCATTAACGTCAACATCGGAGGATGAGAACGATCAAGACGGAGTCGATACAGAGGATCAATCGAATGGCTCGGGCGATGAAAATGTGCTTGGTGAAGATCTGAAACGCCCTTTGTTGAAGGTACGAAGTGCTCTATCTATAAGTACCAGAATGTTGTATAATTTGCTCTCTAAGGCACCCACCCCACCTACATTGACGAGTACTTCTAGTCGTACCGTCAAGTCAATGACTGGTACAGCGAGCCACATGAAAGTTAGTAACCATTAGGCGTGTTTCTAGCTACCAGTGGCTAACCTACTCTATTCTCCACTGAAGGCTCCGTTGTCGCGCGGCAATCCTCAGACCATCGCACGCACCCAAGAGTCTACTACGAGCTCGTACTCCCCATCGACAGCCGGAATTGCACGTAATATCTGCTACAGTCATTCCACTGCCACTGACCATATGCCTTCTAGTGTCTCCCGAAGGTCGTATCCCACTCGTCCCCATGCGCAAAGCAGTTCTTGCCTGTCAACAACCACGTGAACCGCGAAGCCCACGACAAAGCTAATTCCCCCCGACCGAGCTCGATGGCGGGCGCGCAGAGTCTTGCTGGGGTATGTTTTCCCCATGAGTGCGACACTACCATGCTGATTCACGCCTTGTAGATACTGCGGAGCAACACACCCCGCCAAAGTCCATCCCGCGGTGTTAGTGACGGCGTGACCCACGAGGGTAGCGCTGCCTCCAGCTCGAAGGCTACTGTTCGTGCATCGGATTCCAGCGTATCCCACCAAAGTTCATCCCACATTGTCAAGGACGGCGTGACCCACGAGGGTAGCGCTGCCTCCAGCTCGAAGACTATTGTTCGCGCACCAGATTCAAGTACTAGACGTGCTACATCCAGCTCAAAGGCCGGTACCCGCTCACCCAACGCAACTGGTAGGACACCTAGCAACCCCACGGTAAGTATTCTCACTAGATTATTTTCCCGTCCGACTTACAATCTATACAGCCTCTCGTTTCCGTGTCCTCCCAACATATCAAGTTGACCAAAATCTCGAAACGTGTCACTCAGCCAAGCCACCATGATGTGCACGACGGTGATGGTGGTGTTTCGAGTGCCTCCGGTGGCGAGCAACAAGTTGGTAGACAAAAGAAGCAGAAGTACCAGAATGAACACCTACCCGGGTATCCCGCAAGTTACCGGAACTTCCGCGACAATGTCCTTCCTCGTTGGTACCTCTATGTCGCGACCCTTGATGATCCATGGGATGTGGTCCACCCTGCACATGTGGAAATCGCCCAGCTCATGTGGGATAAATATGTCGGGATCGAGCATTCTGTTGCGCTTACAAACGAGCCTGTATTTGCCCTTGTAAGTGAGTATAGGAGGTTATGAATGATGATACTGATCACTTGTTGAAGCTAAAACAGCGTGCTTCCGAATGGCGCTCACACATCGCCAAGAAAGCTGTCCTTGCCGTTCGCAGTTTCTTTGCTGAATACGAGGAACTGCAAACTCCTGACGGCCGGGCATCTTACGTTGCTTGGGCAGTTCCCAAGACTCGCCATCACCTTAATAAGTTGGGTAGGAGAGTGGTGATTGCCCCCGACATTTATCCTTACATGTGGGATGAAGTTTCCACAGGGAAGGACGGACAACTCGTGAGTTTTTTTCCCTCGTATTAACATTATTAACATATCCATCTTTTCACAGAAGGGTAAAGGCGCATTTCGCCATCCATGTATTGTTGATACTTATGCAAACATGGTCGAGACTATGGCACAATTGCCACCTGACCTAATGATGGACTGGGTACCCAAAGGGGGGCTGGCTCTCTGTGCTGTTGCTGTAAGCACCTTCTAGTTATAACCAAAGCCGTGTCTAATTTGAAACGCCTCTAGGTTGAAAGAGCTTTTAAGCTTTGGGAGACTGGGGAATTTGTCATGCCCGCCAACAAGACCCACAGAAAATTCTCGAAACAACTTTGGGGCTTCGCAACTGGTGAGGTCGTCAGATCAGCAGCGAACCTTTCAGAAAAACAGTGGAATAAGCTTAGCGAGCTGGCTGAGGAGCGTAAACATCATTTGGCAGATGTGTGTGAGGACCTCCTATGTAAAGTTGCCGGAGTCGCAACAGGGAGAGCATTTTGCTTCGAGCAAGATTCTGATTCTGATTAATATTGCATGCTGTTTTTCGCATTCTGTTTTCATTGACTTCGAAAGCCATACTAATATGTGTTTGTTCATATGACATGTGTTTCGTTGGTTAGTCTCGCTATTAGACTACAGATCATGTTCCGTCTCCAATGTTTACAGCTGGTTTCATAACGTTAGACCGCTTTGCCTACGCTACACTCAGGTTTTTGTTTACCTGAGTTTACAGATAAGCAAAGTTTGTAATCAACCGAATACCACGTTCCATGCCATGGGATATACAAATTTCGACGGCATCATATCACACATGCACCGAAAGAACAGGTCGTGACAATGTCTGTTTGCATGAAGATCAACGAGATAGGTTACATTATACGCGCTCCAACAAGTGCTATCCCCAATGAACTCAAAGTTGAATCGGGCAGGGTCACGTGGCATTTTGCGTAATCGTGTCCAGGAGAACGAGGTGTGCCATTGCAATAACTCCTCTTCCAGCTTGTCTTTGTGCGTAGTTGCATTCTAGACTCGTTTAGGAGTCAATGCGGGTTTGGCACCCGCTGAACTACCAGCGTTCGAAGTAAGTCAGGATCATTGCCGTACGAGCCCATTTCTTTGTCTGTAAACTCAGGTAAACAAAAACCTGAGTGGAGCGTAGGCCGAAGCGGTCTAACGTTAATGAAACCAGCTGTAATACATTAATACAGTAATATTGCAGAATCTTCAACACTTAAGCTCGTCAAGATGCTTACCACCATGGAACGCAAGTTGTCTGGAATACTTTCCATGCGTGTTGAAAAATCCCGAGGTTCACCAAGTTCGTCGTTGAAAGCGCATCCCCATTTCAACTTACCAATGCCTCCGCAGTATATCTTTGCTCACATCGGTCCTTACAAGGATCTATTGCTACAAATGCTAGGTGATTTATTCTTCATTCCTTGTATCCTACTAATTGGTTAAGTTGTCGCTTTAGTTGATGCAGACGGCAAGGACGCACGACCAGGGACTTGAAGTACTCGATCTACACTATCGCTTCAACACAAGCTCTGTCGGCAATCCTGTGTTTCTTGATTCCTGGCTGGCAGGTCTAGTCCTTCTTCAGGGAACCTCCTTTCTCATCAATTTGAAGGTCGTTGTATTGCAAAAACCGTCACAAAGCAGCGTGACGAGTCAGCCTACGACCTAGAGCTTCGCGGGGCGGTGATACACAATATTTTGGACATGATCCCGGGATCCATCAAGCAGAATATGGCCAAGACAATCATGTAACACCTGTCCGAAGCTTGGTGGTGTTGGAAGGCAAATACTCCCCAGAAGGTGCTACCAGGAATCCAGACTGCCATCGAAATACTATCCTGCGCTACATTAAGAGTAAAGCTGATGGGTGGTACTCGTAGGTCTGTATCTTTTCAAGTATGGGGTGATTGTCTTAATACTTGATATTGTCCAGTGTAGCTAATCGGGATAAGGTGTGTAGTCGACAAGGTGGTCATGAAGAAACAATTGGCTCGGTTTAGGCGTGAGTGGCATACTTTCTAATGTTATCACTACTTTATCGATCATTTAGGTTCGTACCTAAAAGCGGCATGGTTACCCCAATGGCGACCCCTACATCAGTGCTGAAGAGGCCATCTATGCTGCAATCGTGGACTGGTTTGACGCTTGTCGACACCCGCGCCGCCAACGGTTCCTCGTATTGCTATTGGTCACTCACCTTTCCAGTCATGGTCAACCTTTATCGTCTTGGTTATAATCTGTTGTCGGTCCGTCCAGTAATGCGACTTACTTGTTCGACAAGAAGTCCTTTTTCACCGCCAAGGCGCTCAACATGGCCATCCAGGGGGGGGGGAAGTTCGAGCCGCTGTACCACGCGCGATACGGACGCATTTGACGAAGATTGGAACGAGTTTAACGACATTGGCAGGTCACCATCTTGAATCAGGTTCACACCGAGCACGAAGTCGCGTTTCCCCACCTCTACAACTCCTTGCTTCGGTCCGTCCACTCGTCCCCTTATCACGTCCCAAAAATTGTCTATATTTGGACGGACCTACCCGCATTCTACTTTGATCCCCTCATCAAACCATCAGTTGACGAGGAGAAACGTCTAAGAATGCTCCTCTTGTTCCCACAAGGACAAATTTCTCGGTCCAAATGATGTCGATGATGATGCCTTCGAGCTTCCTGAAGCGGTGCCACCTTTCTTGGAAGAGAGACCCCTGGAAAATGATCTCGTGGCGGAGGCCATTGCTTTGTGGTGGGTTCCTAGTCCATACAATCGCCGTTCTGGGCGCATGAGGCGTGCGCAGGATGTTCCGTTGATGAAGAATACAAGGTCATTTGTTCTCCACCGCTTATGTCTCAATCGACTAACCTATCGCCTTAGTTAATGAGACAAGTATCAAGGACCTGAAGCACTTGGTCCACTATCGTTTTAACACAGGCCCCATCGGAAAGGGTCCTGGATGTGGTTTCTAGGCACCCGGCTGGCAGGTCTAGCTCTTCTTCATGCATGACATCGTTCCTCTTCTTGCACGTATCTTGCTTGACAATTCGGAGGTCGTGATAGCAAGAGTGATGCAAAAATCATCACGAAACAGCGTGTCGAATTGTGCTACGGCCTAGAACTACGTGCGGCCGTGATGTACGATATTTTGGACATGATGCCAGAATCTGTCAAGCAGAATAAGGCGAAGACAGTTCTACGACACTCATCCGAAGCATGGCGGTGTTGGAAGGCAAATATTCCAAGGAAAGAACCAGGAATGCCGACCACCATCAAAAATATCCTTCTGCGCTATATCAAGAGCAAAGCTGATTGGTGGCGCTCGTAAGTTTTGACTTTTCGAGAGTGGGGCAATTGTCTTAACACTTAATTTCATTCCAGTGTAGCCTACTATAACCACAAACGCATAAGGCGTGGTGCTACAGTCGACAAGGGTGTCAAGAAGAAAAAAATTGGGTCGTTTTATGCGCGAGTGGTATATTTTCTAATGTTATCGTCAATTCAACCGGTCGTTTAGGTCTGTACCTCAAAGCTGAACAGGAGCGTCACCATGGTTACCTTATAACCTTGCATCAGTGCCGAAGGCCGTCGCGATTTATACTGCAATTGGTCATTGGCTAGAGAATCGGATGTTTGCACCTATTCCATTCCTGTGAGTCAATGTTGCTTGGCTGGCGATTTTTCCTCATGCATGATACAGGAACTTTTCGTCTCGGCGCTTGAAAAGCTGAAGGTACGAGAAGATCGACGGAAGCCGAGTTCCTGAATTCTACATGTGTCCGGTCGGAATACTCAATGAAACGAAAGGAGGCAAACACGCAGAATCTCCATTTGACCTTAGTGGATGTTGAAGACAGTTGGGGCAGAGGCATCCCTCGAATCAACACACTATTCCAGAAAGACTGGCACACGTAAGTTTGCAAATACAACTTTTTTTGCTCGCTGACCATTTGCTGCAAGCTTGGCCGGCGGTCACGGTTGGCGTGTCCGGCCTGATTGGAAACAATATTAGTTACTGAAGCAGTACGTTGCAGTCCGCCCGTTCAAGCTCTACCTAGCGGACTTTCCACAGTTATCCCTTCTGGAGGGCTTCGCAGCGAAATGATGGAAAGTTGTGGCACCTTAACAATTGCCGAGTCGACGTGATTGCTGCTCTTGGTGGTGTGGAAGGAATCCTTCGGCATGCATCGTCGTCCCTTAACTTGCCGTGCAGCATGTCGTTTCATATACCACTCACCCTCTGGACACAAAGGCTTACTGGGTTCTTTGCAGTAAGTTGATGTCTGATACTTCTGACAGAAAGCCACAATAGCAACCGCTTCGTACGTAGCTTTAGCTTTCACCCGTGTCATCTACTCACACCGTGTGAACCATCGGATTAATACAATAGATGATATTTGAGAGTATTAACGCTCGCGAACATGCCTACATTGAACAAAAGTTGAAGGAAAAATTTGAATGGATTACGGCAAGGTAAGTTCGCATTATACACGAGTCGATGGTTCTCACCTGATCGTGTCTAGGCCTGCTTATTTCCGCGACGCCCAGAAACTCATCACTATGCCAAGC
>JBBPQJ010000063.1:0-15407 GCA_038092415.1 Xerocomus tenax
CGCTTTCGACTTTTTCCGGCGACGCTCGCCGTCTGCACTGCGTGATCGTGAGCGGCTATTCTGGCGCTTGGATCCTTTGACACTTTCTCCTGTGCAAACTGAATGGAACGTGTTCAGCTTGAAAAAGAAATGTAAGCATACGATTCGTTTGTTCTGTCACCGGTTTCTTCCTCAGCTCGAGCTCTCCACAGTTTGAGATCGCAATTGGAGTTTGCGGTCGATCCTTGGCATCTACGGGTACTTGTGCTAACTTCTTAACCACATCTTCATAGCCTCTAATCACCTTTCCGAAGACGACGTGTTTACCTGACGAATTTGAGCATGCAGGGACAAACCGACAAAGAGAAGCTGACCGTTCAAATGGGGACACTCCCGCAGGGTAATGAAAAATTGTGATCCATTGGTATCAGGGCCCCTGTTGGCCATACACAATAGTCTAGAAATAAGTCATATTTGAGGTCAGAGGTCGTGGGGTTGGATAAATGGGGTTCAAGACACACCCTTCCGAGTCGAGAGCCCTAGAAAGATCTTCGTCAGGAAAATGACCTCCATAGATGGATTCCCCTCCAGTGCCATTGTGCTTTGTGAAGTCTGATGATCATAAGGAACGAGAACACGATTGTCGCTGAAGACAGACCTCCCCCTTGAATCATAAAATTCTCGATAGACCGGTGGATTACACTATTCTTGTAATAAAGTGGACGCTGTGAGGCAACAGACAACCCCCGTTCCCCTGTACACAACGCTCGGAAACTGCGGTATCCTCAGTTCTAAATCATTCCCAAAGTTTGAACAGCCTACTTTTCTGCAGTCTTTGGGACTGTATCGCTGAATAATTCGAAGACGACTCTAGAATAAGGTGAGTATACCTCTATGCTGGCCGTAGAAATATCAAACCTCCCCGCAAGTTCAGGACCGATGGAAAAGTCAAAGAAGACGCGTGGACGATGCATACTGCTATCCGGGGACCGTTCAATCGGCAACAGGATCAGACTTTGTGGTGCAGCGTAGGCTGGACATTCGTCATGTGACTAGTTTAAATATTATGTAATACGCTAGCATTTAGCGGGAAAAAATGAAAATGAAAATTCCCCTCATCCTCTCGTCCTTTTTGCCAAGGGTGTGTCGATATATCCAGTTGTAGCACTACGTCATTTGGAAGGGATTCCAGGCCCCATCAAGGATGATCGACGAGTCCGCCATGTGAGTGGGTAAGACATCATGATCACGGAGAGAATATTACATGGTCAAGAGATGTGAGTGAAGGAGCCTTGCAGCTCAAGCGCTCATGAGTGTCTCCTCAAGTTAGATAGCATTACGATGATGATCAGCCCTCAAATTGACAAATTTGAGAATACAAGGGCAGCGTTGCATAGCTCACACGATGGGTTGTTCTTTGTACAGTATCATTCATTCGAACCCAAGCTATCGCCAACACATTAGTCAATGTAGTAAATTTTGGATTATTGAGATATAATGTTTTGTTTTCCAATGGGACAGAGTCTAAGAGTCTACGATGGGGGAGAGTATCAACAAATCCACATTACGATGCAAGGGTTCATAGTTGTTCGTGTGCTATCATCGGATGGAAAGGAAGTGGAGGTGAGTCATTTCACTTGTCGTCTCTGTGCAGTGGGATCGGAAGCCTTGATATATAACCTCACTAGGGTGAGCAACAATATGATTTTACAAAAGGGCACCCTCCACAACCCATGCGTTTTCCTACTGGCCTCTCAGTGGGTGGCTTAGGGAGGTTTTTCGCAGCTACTCTTACATAAGCGCTTACGTATGTCGCCCCACAATAACCTGTGAGTCTAGAAGGCCATGCTTGCGCCACACCTACCACCTGTAAATCACTGTGTAGACTGGCGGCACCAGCGGGTGCTCCCCGAGTCAATTTGGCATTTGGTACTCCTTAATTGTGAGGCTTTTTTGGGAGCCAATCTGGCGACATTGCTGTGTATAAGTAGCTCGAGAGTCCGTTTTGGGTTTGTTTGGTCAAAGTCATCCATCTCGGGTTTTACGAGCCACCCTCCTCGTGATATGCCTATTGGGTATCTACATCAAGCCCGCATTCGTGCATGACACTGCTTACAGTTCTGCATCCTTCCCACACTTGCTAGCCTTCGTCTATTCTCCCATACAGCAAGTGCTCGCTCATTGATATCGTCTGTCGTGCGGCATGAGACATTACAACGTTGTTGTTCTTGGTGGTGAGCACATTAAATACTTCGCACGTCAGCGAAGAGTTATAATCCGTTTGACGTAGCCGGTGGGGTTGGGAAATCTGCGTTGACAGTGCGATTTGTACAAGATGTCTTTCTCGAGAACTATGACCCGACAATAGAAGGTAGCCGTAACGCACCAAACTTTTATCCTTACTAACCACATGTATCACTTGTATAGAAGCTTACACACGTATAATTGACGTTGATGGTGTCAATGCTTCGGTGAGCTCGTGTGTATTCTACCCCAACCAGATCCAACATTGCGTAGAGATCTTGTTCTCATACTTGATTTTCTCAGCTGGAAGTATTGGATACCGCAGGAGCTGAACAATTTACTGCACTGAAGGAACTCTACATCAAGGTACTGTAAATGTCTCTCAGTTGAAGCACCACATTGTTCACGCGTATATTTTATGGTTCGATAAGTCTGGTCAAGGCTTCGTTCTGGTTTTCAGGTATCGCCCTTGTTTTCTGTTTGATTGCACACTTATCTCCCCCCAGTCTTACTCAAGAGAGAAGCCTCCGTGAGGTGGATAATCTCCGCCAACAAATCTATCGTGTAAAGGGCGGTGATATTGTACGCTCTTCTGCTTTGTTGCCGTATTCGAGATACTGAATTTGATGATATATAGACCGTTCCAATCGTTGTGGTCGGCACCAAGTTAGATTTAGTCGTGGAACGGGAGGTTTCTCGTAGCACGATCCAGTCCCTGGTGGAACGTTGGAGCCTTCCTTTCTACGAAACCTCCGCCAAACGCAATTGGCACGTGTTTGATGTGTTCCAAGGCCTCGTGAAGCAAATGCTCGTGCGGTATCCTGACGACCCTTCAAGCAAGAAAACGACCCGATTACGCAAACCATGTATGGTTATGTGAGGTCACTTCTCGTCCCGTTTGTATATCACACAATACTTCGGACTCTGCACTACCTTACTATGTCCGAGAAGGTCGTCTAAATGTTACCATCTCATGTATGATTCACGATTATTATGCCTCAGTGCGCTTTAAAAGGAAACATCGAGGCTGATTATATAATCAATTTGTGTGTCTTTGTTCGTTTTTCTTCAAGTGGCTCTGTCAGACCTTGACTTGTAACCACGACTCTTGTTTTTGTACCCACCTGGTCACCTTTGTCACTTCTCTCTAGAGTTCAGAGTCGGTTGAAAAATGGTGTGTCACAAAGTCTGCTTCGGTAGCAATCTCATTCATCTTTGGACCTTCAGAGTCATAGTAATGGTTATGGCGGCGGGTACGGTGGCGGGTACGGCGGAGGCTATGGCAGTCATGGTGGAAATTGGGGGGGATACGATGATCGGATGGGCAATCTGGGAGGTGGTTTACGCTCTATCGACTGGTCCTCACAGAAGCTGGAACGGTTCGAGAAGAACTTCTACGTGGAAGATAAACGGATCTCGGTTCTTAGTGAGCGGGAAGTTGAAGAGTTTAGACGAAGCAAAGACATCAAGGTAAAGTGCATATTAAATATTAGTGAACAGTTTTACCTATTTTTTTTTTGCAAGGTCCAAGGGCGTGGTGTCCCAAGACCAGTACGTGCCTTCGACGAGGCCGGCTTCCCAGAGTACATCATGTCTTCCATTCGTGCTCAAGGCTTCACCACCCCGACGCCAATTCAGTGCCAGGCATGGCCAATGGCGCTAAGCGGCAGAGATGTCGTTGCAATTGCACAGACTGGAAGTGGCAAGACGATTTCTTTTGCACTTCCAGCCATGCTCCACATCAATGCGTGAGTACACGTAATACTGTTGTTATCATTTGCTCATCCACGTAGTCAACCTTTGTTGGCTCCCGGCGATGGCCCTATCGCCCTCGTGCTGGCTCCTACTCGCGAACTTGCAGTGCAAATCCAACAAGAATGTACAAAATTTGGGCAAGTCACGTGAAATTCCTCCCTAATTTGCGTATAACAATCATTTCAGTGCGAGTTCACGCATCCGCAACACTGCTATTTACGGAGGGGCTCCCAAGGGACCTCAGATTCGTGATTTGCAACGTGGGGTCGAAGTTGTAATTGCGACTCCTGGTCGTCTTATCGACATGCTCGAATCGCAGAAGACGAATCTTCGGCGCGTCACCTATTTAGTGATGGACGAGGCCGATCGGATGCTTGACATGGGTTTCGAGCCCCAGATTAGGAAAATTGTTTCCCAAATACGTCCAGATCGTCAAACGTTGATGTTTAGCGCGACATGGCCCAAGGATGTGCAAAAGCTGGCGAACGTACGTTCATTTCACCAGAGATATTGCATGTTGGTAACGAAATGATTTTTGCAGGACTTCTTGAAGGATATGATCCAGGTCAACATCGGTTCCATGGAGCTGACGGCTAATCACAATATCCAGCAAATTGTCGAGGTCTGCAGCGATTTCGAAAAGCGCGGCAAACTGATCAAGCACCTGGATCAAATCAGCTCAGAAAATGCCAAAGTCTTGATCTTCGTGGGGACGAAAAGGGTTGCTGACGACATCACAAAGTATTTGAGGCAAGATGGTTGGCCCGCGTTAGCAATACATGGAGACAAAGAACAGTAAGTCCTGTCCGCCGTTTGAGTTAGGGTTTAGCCGACCTTTTTAGACGTGAACGTGATTGGGTTCTAGGGGAATTCAAAGCAGGCCGTTCGCCGATTTTGATCGCCACGGATGTTGCCTCGCGTGGTCTAGGTACGTTTCTTTTATTTTTCCCAAGCGCTCTGACGGGCACATGCGCGTGCGAACGCGAGCAGCATGCAAGGTTTGGACCGACCTGTCCACAGAAGCGCTTGTATTCTTTTGTTGTTTATTTATTGATGTTGTATGTGCTCCATGTCCATTCGATTGGTCTTTGTCGTCTCGTTCCTCGTTCCCTTTATCGATGAATTGATCCTGTGGCCGATACGAAGATGTGAAGGATGTTGGCTACGTCATCGTAGGTTCATCGCTCATCGTCCATTGCATCGCTAATTGTTTTGCAGAACTATGATTTTCCAAATAACTGCGAAGATTACATTCACCGCATTGGTCGCACAGGGGTAGGCCCTATCATGAAACCTTTTCATTCGAAGCTAATGCATCGTTAGCGTGCCGGTATGAAGGGCACATCGTACACATATTTCACCACCGACAATTCAAAGTCTGCACGGGAACTCATTGGGATCTTGCGAGAAGCCAAGGCCCATGTGCCTCCTCAGTTAGACGAGATGGCAATGTATAGTGGAGGTGGTGGTCGAAGTTTGTACCGCTTCATTGCATTCCTTCTTTATATTGAAAATATTTGTATAGGCCGTTATGGTGGAGGCCGCGGACGAGGCGGCGGCGGTGGCGGTTCACGATATGGAGGTGGGGGACACGATAATCATGGCAACGGTAATGGGAGGGATCGGTGGTGAGACTATGGTAGGCATTCTTTCTGCTTGCATTAATAGCATAGATTGTTGCTGCAGTGGTGTATACCATTTGTAGATGTGTGCTTGTTTAATTCCCTTGCTTGCAAGGCATCTTTGGTTGTAATTTATGTGGCTCTTCTTTGCAAAGACAGACCTGAGGTTGTGTGATGATTATCAAAGTTCATAGGTCTATTCAATTTTGGTGTGGGGTAGTGATGTATATCATTGCACAGACCCATTTCTGTTGTAGTCAGCAATAAGTCTCTTAGTTGATGACTATTATGTTTGGTTCTTCCTTCCTATGCAGGGTTTGAAGCACCTTAGGCACCAGTTTTTGCACAGCCACAAGACCTCAGGGTAGAAATATCCTTAAGAGGTCAAACCATTTCTCATGTTTTCTATATGTTTTCAGATGTCTATTTTGATCATTTTTCATCACAAATGACAATATATGTATAATGAGTATTCTGATAACTTTTGAATACTTTCAAAAGGGTTTAGAGAGGATTTGAGATGATTTGAAGATGGTTTTGAAAGTGTTCTAAGATAGTTCAAGGATTGTTTGGTATTGTTTACCCTATTTCTTTTGTTGTATTTCTTGATTATTATTAGATGATTTCAGGTTGATTTTGAAGGAGATTTACTCTGATATTTCACATTTTTTACAATTAAGATAAATAGATCATTATACAGATGGTGTCTACATGTTCTATCATGTCCTCTAGGTCTGACCTACTTTTTGGAATTATCTTAGATATATTGTGGAAGGTATGTACAATGATGTATTTTTCATATGTTTTGAAATTCTCCTATGTTCCAAATGTGATTTCTACACTTTTCACATGTTCAAATTATTCTGGCTCAATAGATTCAGGAAAGTGGTATCCTATCCTTTAATATATGTAAGCTCTAGAGCATGCACCTACATGACTGTGAGATGTAGAGCAGACCAAGCTAAGCAAGTATGTGATCAACCTCCTACATAAGAGTACTGTGTAGTGCAAGCCTATGACAATGCAAGCTGCTTGTCCCCCATTCTTGCACCATGATGTTGTCATGAGCACATGTGACCGTGTGATGTCCTACCCTTTTAGGTTCACATGAACCTGTGCTTCTATTGATAGCATCATTTGCAAGCTCAGCATTCTATACTCTCACCGATATTACCATGCACAGACTCCTTTCATAATGCCTGTCTTTGCATTACTGCTATCCAAGCTTCTGTTCAACATCACGTCCTCCACTCAGCTGTTCACTTGCCAAGGAGCTGTGAAATGAAGTGACAAACTTTGAAGTCATTGATCAAAGATATTACTCTCCTATATGTAATTGTCAACATTATTGGATATGTGCCTTGATCAGACATACCTCTCTTTTCTTCTCATGTGACTTTGCTTTCCTCACTCCCATCCCTCATCATGGTGACTTGCTGCAACACCAATGGAATCTTTGGTGTTAGAAATGGTTGCATGTACACTTACATCCCACAACACCAATTTTAGAGGCATGATAGATTCATGCCTCTCAGAGAATGTGACCTCTCCATTGAAATGTTCACATTTGGTGGTAATGAGATTGGTTAATGGAATCACCAATACTCACTTCACAGCACAAAGAGTCTAGGTAAGTCTCTAGACAATGCTGGTCTTAAGGTAGATAGTATTGGATGGTGGTTGGAAAAAGACAGAGGTAGAAGAGAAAGAAAGCTCTTATTGATCCTGGGTGTATGGCCAGGTTTATATAGTACATGGTTTGTTTGTATCTATTTGTACAACTACTATATTCCTGCTACTTAAGCAGGTTTATTCCAAGGGGTTTCAGTTTCACAAATTTGGTGGAGAACTTAAAAATCACATGATTGCCTTTTTGGGGGTGGCATTAGTAAGATCCGAATGACTTTGTCAGCATGAATAGTTTTCTGTGCTGCTTGAAATCTGATGTGTTGACAAACATTGACAACATGAAGCAAGGTGAGTACAAGTGTACGCTGAGTTGCAGATGGGTAAAGTGCCCAAAAAGCTTGTAGATGCACTCAGCCCTTCGTGCAACATTGGTGATGTTTTTGGCGCAGTTTTCATCACATCTTATCAATCGCTCAGACTCACAACCGTATGTGATTTTGAAGTCATTGATTCTGACAATGAACTTGTCATCATCGGATGAAATTGGATCACATTGTGGAAAGAAGTGCATGCTAACAGGATCCCATGAGCATAACCTGATATGGGTGTAAATGTGGCATGGATGAGCAATAAAAATGAACAATGTATTTTAAACTATTGGAATGAATTGGAATCTATGTCATCTGTACAATTGCATACCACAGCGTCTGCTCACACACTTTGTGAAGAAGGCACATGAGATGCATTGCAACAAAGGATAAGGAATCATCTTGTACTTGGTTTGTGCGTTTGCACTGTGGAAAATGATGAGCAGTCTTTGGAGATGATATGTTTACAACTATTGTGAGTGTTGGACAAAAAGCTATATAAAAAACCATTGCAGAAGCTCCTTACTGTACATGGAATACATAAATCATGCTCCAGATGATTCTTTGTGACAGTTGTGAACATGATTGCACACATATATTGTCAGATTAGAAAAGGGCAAATGCCGAGCAGTTAGTGTGCCATGCACCTGCAATTCTCAATCAGTTGAGTTTGGATTGTGGCCTGAAAAACTACAGCAAGTGGAAAAGGATGACATGGTTCAGTCTTTTTGTACTGCGACTGTTATGACACTATCTTTTTGCCCCTATGCTTTCCTTTATCTTATCTTATCGGATAAGGTCATCTAGGAAACATCAAGATTTTAGCCAGATTAGATTGTAAGTGCTAACCTTGGTCTGGAACGTCCTAGACCCTTCCCCTGATGACATCATTGATGATGTCACACCTCATGTCATCCGTATGTTTCCCTCACCTATAACATATGTTCACCTCATGTCGCTGTGCGACATCCCTTCTCCTCATGTATTTCATTTCCGTGATGTGTGCCTCATGTTTACCTCACGCATCACATGCGTACACCTCATGTATGCAGCCCTATGGCAATGCCCTAGACCCTGTGGGTATAGGGTATGGACTATTATAGAATGTATTGGTAGATTTGATACAAACATGTACATACATTATTACTAGTATATAAGCCAAGGGCCCAGCTGGAGACATCCTCCAGTCTGGTTCTCCTTGGAGTTCTACCTCTAGGCCAGATCCTTCCTAAGTCTAAGCTGTCTAGTGCAACCTGACAAAGTCCTAGTAGCTTAGGGTTGTTTCATTAGAACCAGACTTTATTCATCGTCACCTTGCACTTTCGCCACGTTGGCACCTTACGAAGCCAAAGCTCCTTTCATTCACCGTCCCCTACGGCGGCGCCCCAAGAGTATGCACCTGAATAATACTTATAGGGAAGACAGTCTAACGAGGCATGCCGGTCTCTCCTCCCATCACAGCCAACTATGTATACGTCAACATCCTTGTACACCGCTGCCTATATAGAGTGGATACACATTTTACAACCATGAGAGGAACCCCCCAGAGCAGGGGCTACAGAGAGCGTATCGCAGCGGTCCCCGCTCACACTGCTAAGCTCATCTGAAGGTTCACACACGCCTGCCACACACTTCTTGAGGCTATTGGAGAAGGAATTAGATATTCACCTTCTTCACGCAGTTCCAGACGCCCTCAAGCAACCTCACCTCGCTGAAGCCGGCCTATCCACCTTGACCAGGTTGGGAGGCCTCAATGACTTGAACCTTTTGCCTGTTGCGTCAGTTCATACCACCCCACTCGCACCGTCTTTGCCTCAGCTTTGGTACCCAACTGAAGAAGACCCCAACAACCAGCTGCTGATCAGGCCATCTGAGGAACCGGTTAATGAAGTCCTGCTTCCTCGCTTCTCCCTTCTCTTACACCAAGCACGTGAGCAAGTTTATGGGCCAGTCACCCCTTTTATCTTTTGTTCTCGCCCAGCCACCCCGGAGCCCAAATGTGAGGCTTCCTCCATTGTCCTCCCCCTCGCAGGAGTTAAGAGAGAGCTTGAGGAAGGAGAAATTGACGAGGACAAGGAGAACGTAAGGAAGAGAAGAAAAGTTGAGGCATCGATCGTTAGAGGTGGAGAGAATTCGTGTGTAGTACTTCGTCCGCGCAACCCACTCAAGCCACAACCTCGCTACAAGTTTTGAACAATTTTTGAATATACTTTGTTTTTGACGCGCAAAACATGTCCGCATCTGTCATCGATCAAATGGCTGACACCAGCATCGCCTGGGAAGAAAGAATGCTCGCCCTCTCTACTTGGATGAGAGACAGCAAGGCATACATCAAAGCAGTGCAGGCCACTGTCACTGAACAACAAAATGTAATTGCCACTCAGGCACAGAAGATGATTGACCAAGATGCCGCCATCGTCGGACAAGCCGTAACCATCAGCAAGTTAGAAAAGAAGCTCGGCAAAATGAAAGCTGACGCCACACCCAACGCAGGGTCATCAGGTGGCTCCAAGGTTACGATATTTGCTGATCCTGGTGAATACGATGGTTCTTTTGCCAAGTTTGATGAATGGTGGGCAAAGATGAACGGTTGGCTTGAAGTCAACCAAAGCTCAATCACACCTGGCTCCTACGATGCAGTAGTTGCTGTTTAGTCACGACTCCGCAGACCTAAAGCAGGGCCATTTGCACAAGTAAGATTACAAAAAGGACGACACTATGACTGATACTCTAGCAGAAGAGATCACGTCCCTTTTCAAAGGAGATTTGGTCAAAGAATGAGCAATTGAAAAGCTCGAGAAAATGTATCAGACACAAGGACAGTCAATTGACAGCTTCCTCATCGGATGGGAGGCCGAATATGCGAAGTCTGAGATAGGGGATTCTCAGGCGATTCGCTTGCTTGAAACGCACGTGCAAAGGCACATTATTGATCACATTTGGAAGAAAGGAGAACACCAAGAAGCAGGCAAAGAGAACTCCAACACTGTCATCAGATATATCCACAAGATCCGGGAAACTGGACTTATATACGAAGGACTAAACATGGTAAGGGGCCGAACGCAACAACAGTTCCAAAATGGAAACACTCAGGGTCCATCCAAATCAAGAGACCCAAATGCTATGGATATCGGCGCCACTAGCCAACAAGGAAGCGGCTGCTTCAATTGTGGAAAGATAGGACACACAGCAAGAGAATGCCGTTCACCAAAGATTGAATGCCTCCTTTGCAAATGGCTTGGGGGAAAGACTGCCAAAAGAATTCTGGTGGTCAACAAGGACAGCAAAGAGACAATCATGCTGCAACCTCCTGGGATGAGATTAAAAGCCCACAAGTTCAGGCCAACGAGGCCAAACAATCACAGAATAACCCTTTCAAGGCCATTCACAGCATGAACTGGGAAGAAGCTAGGGCATACTTCCGTGATTACAAAGATGCCGAAAACACACGCACAATTCTTTTGCTGCTCTTGATATATACATACAATTACGATACTGATTTATCCTTGCTGTCAGAGGGGCCCAAGTTATCTCGGCTCGCCGGAGACACTACATCTGGGCTTAATTCCTCTATTATACCCAAAGAAAAAAAGACTAACATGACCACTGATGAACAAATCCCAGATAATGGAATATTTTGCAGATCTCTTAATTTAAAGAATGAACTCAACATTGAGATTTGTGTGTCAGTCCCAAAGAAGAAGAATTACACTCTCATTATAGCTCTTCTTGACAGCGGAGCAAACATCATCTTTATTGATTGAGCTTACGCAAAGAGGCTTCAGTTTCCACTCATAAAGCTCGATCACCCCATTAAAGTATTCAATGTTGATGGAACAAAGAACTCTGCTGGAGATATCACGCATGCAGTAGAGTTGATGCTCGAATTCAAAGGACATCGTGAGAAGATCCTAGCTGAAGTCACAGACTTAGGATAGCAGCAGATGATATTGGGTTATTCTTGGCTCAAAAGGCACAATCCAGACATTAATTGGCACACTGGCAAAGTCACACTTAAGTGCTGCAGTGAAGAGTATAGATCACTCCAAGACAGATCCATATTTGCACGCCTTATTGAGAAAGAAGAATACGATATCCAGTATCAGGTTCTGGAAACCATCAAACACTTTGAAGAAGAAGAAGAAGAAAGGATGATTGCTGTGGGACAGGCAGTAGACCCCCGATTGAAGGAACTTCTGGATGAAGGATGAACCACTGAAGCGTTAGTCCCTTCTGAATACCATGATTTCATCTCTGTCTTCAAAGAAAAGGAATCTGAACGATTGCCGACAAGAAAGTCATGGGATCATGCAATCGATCTCAAAGACATGTTCACTCCTAAAAAGGGTAGATTGATTCCCCTTTCCTTTGATGAACAAGAAGAAGTTTCCAGTTGGCTTGATGACCAACTCCGCAAGGGCTACATTCGTCCCTCCAAATCACAGCAGACATCCCCTGTTTTCTTTGTACCCAAGAAAGACAGAAGAAAGCGCATGGTACAGGATTACAGATACTTAAACAAACACACGATATGGAATAATTATCTGCTCCCCCTCATTTCCCAATTAGTGGATCACTTAAAGGAAGCCAAGCTATTTACGACCCTAGATCTGAGATGGGGTTACAATAACGTACACATCAAGGAAGGCGATGAATGGAAAGCCGCCTTCATTACGCATAAAGGAACCTATGAACCCACTGTTATGTTCTTTGGTTTATGCAACTCCTCCGCTATGTTTCAAACTATGATGAACGATCTATTTGAAGATATGAAAGACGTTGTTGTTGTTTACATCGATGATGTCATGATATTTACCAAGACAGATGATCCGAAGGAACATGCAAAGATCGTCCGGAAAGTACTGCAAAGATTGCAGGAAAACGATCTGTTCGCTAAGCCAGAGAAATGTCATTTCCACATATGTAAAAGAGGTTGAATATCTAGGAATGATAGTCAGCGCTGATGGAATTAAGATGGACAAAAAGAAGGTCTCAGCTATACTCGAATCGCCAGCTTCCACGAACGTCAAAGGAGTTAGAAGTTTCCTTGGCCTAGCTAATTTCTACCGAAGGTTCATTAAAGATTACGCGCAAGTCGCACGACCCCTGAATGACCTATTAAAGAAAGAGCAACCCTTTACCTGGAAGCAAGAACAGCAGATGACATTTGACACACTTAAAGAGAAATTTATGACAGCACCAATCTTGGCATATCCCGATATATGTAGATTGTAAGTTCTGGTTAGAAACTGACACATCAGATTTTGCCACAGGAGCAGGGCTCTCTATCCTCAAAGAAGACAAATGGCACCCTGTAGCATTCTCCTCTCATAGCATGAGTCCACAAGAAAGGAATTATCCAATCACAGACAAAGAAATGTTGAGCATTATCAAAGTGTTGGAAATATAGAGACACTACCTTGAAGGGGCCAGAGATCAATTCGAAATCTGGAATGACCATGCGAATCTGCAATACTTTATGAAGACCCAAGATCTTAATTGTCGGCAAGCCCGATGGGCACAATATCTAACACGATTCAACTATCTCTTTGTTTACAAAGCAGGATCTTCTAATGTCAAAGTAGACACACTCTCAAGAAGAGAAGATCACACTGTTGGTATAGAAGAAGATAACAAGGGAATTACTATGATTTCCCTGGAGAGGATACAAACTGCGACCACGGTTATAATCCAAGATAAAGGGGATATATTACGTTCAAACATCTTTAAGAGATTGACGAAACTTAAGGAAAGTGATGTCATCAAGTTATGTAAAGAAAAGAAGATCTGTGAGGAATGAGACAGATTCCTCTATGATGAAAAAGGAAGAATGTTCGTACCAGACATTATGAAACAAGAAGACGAAGATCTTAGATTAGAAGTTTTAAAATTATGTCATGATTCACCTATAGCCGGTCACCCCGGTTATGAAAAGACTATTGATTTGGTCACACGAAGCTACTGGTGGCCTGGAGCTGCTACTTATGTCAAAGATTACGTTTCCCGATGCGATAGATGCGCTCGGATGAAAGGGTCAAATCAGGCTACACCTGGTTTGCTAAATCCACTTCAAGTTCCCGACAGACCATGGATCAATGTATCTGTAGACTTTGTCACAGATCTCCCGCCTTCAGCAGGACACAATTCAGTGCTCGTCATCGTTGATCAATTTTCCAAAAAAGTAGTCTTTGCACCATATGTCAAGACAACCTCAGCCCTGGATACGGCCAAATTTTATTTACATCACATTTGGAAAAATCACAGATTGCTTCGATCTATTGTATCAGATTGTGGTCCTCAATTCGCAAGCCAAGTCATGCAAGACATATGCAAGCGCTTGGGAATCACCCAAAGATTAAGCACTGCATACCATCCTCAGACAGATGGCTAGATGGAACAGATGATCAGAGATCTCCAACAATACTTAAGATTATTTTGTTCGGAAAAGCAGAATGAGTGGTCTGATTGGCTACCACTCGCTTGATTCTCATATAACTCAAAGAAACAAGCTTCTACTCAGAAAACACCTTTTGAAGTTATGTGCTCCTATCTACCAAGAATGGGATTTGAGCAATGCATCTCTAAGGCACCAGTTGCCTCTGGATTTACAGATGCTATGGACGCAACTTTGAAAGAGGCGAAAGCAAACATCTTGGCATCCCAAGAGAGAATGAAACTCCAAGCAGATAAGCATGGAAAAGAAGCTCCTTCCTATACGGTCGGAGATAAAGTTTGGTTATCCACAGATAATTTAAGATTGCCACATGCTTCAAGGAAGCTAACAGAACGATGGCTCGGACCTTACAAGATTATGGAACCCATCCCGAACACAGTGCGTTTGAGACTCCCACATTCCATGAGAATTCACGATGTTGTGAATATCTCACATGTCAAACCATATAAGGAAAGACTGCCTGGTCAACCAATTGTTGCACCAGGTCCCGTCCAAGTCACCGAAGATCGTGATGACTTGTACAAAGTTGATTATATAGTCAACTCAAGGTACAAAGGAAGACGTCTTGAGTATCTCGTCCACTAGAAGGGATACGATGAGACAGATCACACATGGGAACCCAAAGGTAATCTCCTTCCTATGGCCTAGGAGGCCATAGCCGATTTCCACTCCTCTACCCCGGGAGCCCCTAGGAAGTTGCAACTCTCTCATTTGACGTTTATATCGTTATTCAAGCCCTATGAGAATAACACTATTGCCGACTACAAGTTTGGTACTCCCTTTGATCGCCTGGAAGTCGATCCATAGGAGGGGGGTAGTGTTACGATGCTATCTTTTTGCCCCTATGCTTTCCTTTATCTTATCTTATCAGATAAGGTCATCTAGGAAACATCAAAGTTTTAGCCTGATTAGATTGTAAGTGCTAACCTTGGTCTGGAACGTCCTAGACCCTTCCCCTGCTGACATCATTGATGATGTCACACCTCATGTCATCTATATGTTTCCCTCACCTATAACATATGTTCACCTCATGTCACTGTACGACATCCCTTCTCCTCATGTATTTCATTTCCGTGCTGTGCATCTCATGTTTACCTCACGCATCACATGCGTACACCTCATGTATGCAGCCCTATGACAATGCCCTAGACCCTGTGGGTATAGGGTACGGACTATTTCTGATACAAACATGTACATACATTATAACTAGTATATAAGCCAAGGGCCCAGCTGGAGATGTCCTCTAGTCTGGTTCTCCTTGAAGTTCTACCTCTAGGCCAGATCCTTCCTAAGTCTAAGCTGTCTAGTGCAACCTGACAAAGTCCTAGTGGCTTAGGGTTGTTTCAGCAACCAGAA